>CM060616.1:6509027-6801527 GCA_030578275.1 Meda fulgida | reverse complement strand
ACACACACACACACACACACACACACACACACACACACACACACACACACACACACACACACACACACACACACACACACACACACACACACATTCCATAGAATAATGATTTTTATACTACAAACTGTTTACTCTATCCCCATTCACTACCAAACACAGAAAACTTTCTGCATTTTCACAACAAAAAAAAAAACAACATTTCACAAAAGTGTCCCCACATGGTCAAAAATCACTGGTATTACTATCTTTGTGCATAATGTAGGGATTACCAGGACCACACACACACAGTCTTTAACAGTTTTCCGGTTCACTCTCTATACTGCTATTTCATCCACTTAACGCGTAAGCTCATGTTAAGCAATGCACATATCTTTTGCACTCATGTATGAATGTATTTTGAAGTCACCAATGTGTTCCACTCTATTTCTTCTTTTCTTCTGCTAGTTTCTGCCCTCCCTTTCTCTCGCGCTCTGTCCCCTTCCCCCTTTTTCCTCTGCTTTGCGATGCTTTTAACTGACTGGCTGAATATTTCATAAGCAGAAGCTGGATACAGATATGAAGGCATTTGCCAGACGGGCGCAGATGTTGTCGCTGTATGCTTGCTGATATGCTTTGAATTTCTGTATTACAATTCTAAAAAGCTTGGATAAAACTTTTTTTAAGGATCAAGTAAAGTAATTAAATTTACCCCATAATACTGTATGTGAGATACTTTTTTAATAAGCAGAATGCTACTTTGTTTTATTTATTTAATTTATGTACTAATGCATGGGGGACATAATATATATATATATATATATATATATATATATATATATATATATATATATATACATGGAACGGTGATGCTGTCTGATGGCAATACCATGCTACTCAAAGAATACCATGGTATTTTTTTTTTTTAGTGTGGTGAGTTTCTAGTGTTCAGTACTTACAGGAGGTCTGTTCACTAGCCAGTAGGCTTGTTCCTGACACTCCAGAACTATACGATCTGCTTTCCTACGCTGTTTTGATGCCCTGAACACAAGGAGATAAAACATAAGGCAAATGTACAGAAGTACAGTAACCATGCAATAACAAAATAATTTTGCTCTGGACAAAAACCTTCAGAAAAGCTTTTCTAATCCAAAGAATATGACTAATGTTTATTAGCGCATAAAACTTGAAACATTAGAAACTTTAAAACATCGAGTCCTATTAATTATTTGCATTTAATTTTGAAGCAGCTCTCTGCAACAATGGAATGAATTTGGATACAGCCACTACATGATAGGATTTTTGTATTATAAAAAATTTAATTATCAACCTTTTTAATATGTACTACACTAGCATTCAAGACTTTCGGCTCATTAAGATTTTTTAAATGTTTTAATAGAAGGCTGCATTTATTTAATTAAAATATAGTAAAAACAATAAAACTGCGAAATATTATTAGTATTTATAATAGCTGTTTTGTATTTTAATATATATAATTTTTCTTTGATGGCAAAGCTGTATTTTTATCATCATTCTCCCAGTCTACAGTGTCACATGATCATTCAGAAATCATTCAAAAATGATGATTTGCTGCTCAAGAAAAATGTATTGCATCCTTGCGGAATTAAAAGTATTAATTTCTTTTCAAATTAAAGTGAAAAGGTAAAATAGTAGTACAGAGGCCAATTCCAAACATAAAGCTAAACATAAAGGAAACATAAAGTGTGTGTGTGCTGGAAAAGAAGAGTTACCTGAGCTGCTCTCTTGCCTGCATCACAACAAAGTCCCAGGTGTGGTTGATGCGTTTATGTAGAGCATTATAGCACTCCTAACAAAGACAGAGACTGAGAACTGAACAACAGATCGCTCCATGGATTCATGACTTCATTGGACGAGTGTCGTCTTACTGAAGGCTGTGATTGGCATACCTTTTCATACTCAATTAGTTCTCCTTGTTTTCGGATATTCTTCTTGGCCAAGTAGATTGCTAGAACACATGCAAATAATACATATATACATAATATATATAACATAACAGCTCTCATGACAGAGTTTTTGGCATGGTAATGAATATGACAGTGTTTGATCACGGCAGAACAGATCTGCTACGCTGCTACTGATGTTTCTGGTATTGCTGCTCAGGGCCTTAAACTAACTTTTGCCACACCTGCCAATGGCTGGTGACCTAAGAAACCTAAGCAAAAATAGGTAGTAAGGACATCAAAATTTCAGACACCAGTGAACATTCACAAATCTTTATTCCACTTTTGATACCACAGCTAAAACTACTAGCCTAACTAATAAAAATGTAAAACATTATTAAAGACAAGTAAACAGTCTTTACTTAAGTGAATAATTAAATTACAAGCAAAAATACAATATAACACAGATACAAATGAAATAAACAGTGTTTTTCAGGTTGGTCTAACAATAGCCTACAGAAATTTAGTAAAGTAAGCAGATGTAAAATAACTGCATAGTCTTCACTTTATAAGTTAAACATTCATAAAATGTAATCCCTATTAAAGCTACACAAGTTATTCAGTCAAGGACAGTGAGTGATTTTTTTCCTTTGTTGTTTGATTAACATTAAAAACACAGCAGCAGAAGAAGGAATATTAGGCTGCTGTCATTTTACAAGCGAATGTACAGATCTAATATACTTTATACTGTACACATGAGTTTGCTTTCTCAACTATTTACGTTCACTTAAGACATAACCGACTATGTTTTTTAGATCCTCTTTATTTTTTGACATAATTTTGTGAATTTATCGCTAAAGTGCAAGAAGACGTGAAAGAGAGCTCAGTTTACTCTTCACGCGGTGTCTGAGACGCGGCTTTCTGGGCGCACGTGGGAGTAACGAAACGAGCTCTCTTTTGCTTGCACTTGAATATTTAACTTGTCAAGGCTTAAACTTCCGTGACGATGCAACGCTGGCCGTTCGACTTTCCAGAGCGTCGTTCATGCTTGTTCATGTTTAGGCATTGTTAAAAATCATAAAAATGTTACCGGCCAACTGGCGAGTGAGACAATTTCATACACTCACCAACACTGATTTTTACTTGCATTTGGCGCTTGGTGAGTGTACATTTTAGGCCCTGTTGTTATTGCTGCTGCTGCAGAGCAAGTACGAGACTTGCTAATGCCAATAAATACACAACACCCTGCTGTTAGCAAGTAAGACATGCCGCTGCTGTACAATATAGCGTACATGAATCAATCGTAGCAGATCTACTGTATACAGGTGGAGCTGGGGAAGGTGGAGGGTTTCTGAAAGCACGCCGCAAACTGCTACAGCAAATGCTAACCAAGTGTTTGAAAGTTGAGCAGTGAGCTCATTGGCTACTGATACAGCAGGAACCAATCAGTGCAATATAGAGAATGATGTGATTGCAAGCAGACTGAGTTATCTGAAGTTTCATGACAGAACTTTGTATACGGGCTTGGCAGAACATGCAGGTAAGTAAATGATGACATACTTTTCATTTTATGTGAATCATGCCTAATGGGAAGGTAGATCTCACCATAGTCCAGTTCTGAAGCAGGCCAGCATGTCGACATCCAGTAGTACGGAGTCTGATAAAGACAGATATTAACTGAGATGGGCTGTTTTTGAATATGGAAGTTTAACAAATGCTGATATAGCATTGGATGTGTGAATCAATATTGTGTAAGTGTGTGGGTGTATATATTTACCTGGAAGCGATATGGTGAATCATCAGCTTTTAGAATAAGGTGTCTAGGCTCTTTTAAAGGGTAAATGTATCCATATTTCACAAAGAGGTGTCCAATGTGCAATGCCTCTAAATAAAATTAGAAAAAAATTATTCACATACATAATATATACTCACACATCATACAAAAGATGATAGATTCATTCAAGCTGTTCATTAACTGTCTGACATGTTCCAAAAACCAGCCGGATCACCTAGTAGCTGCTTTGTTGTTGATCCAGCCAAAGACCAGCTTACATTTATGTATTTGACAGATGCTTTTATCCAAAGCAACTTACACTGCATTTAAGCTGTATATTTTTTTAAGCTCATCCATTATCTGGGATAGATCTTCTTAGCATTGCTAGCACCATACTCTACTGTTTGTGCTACAGGAACACAGCTCACATCAGCTAGAATCTAGCTAGTTATTTCCCTAACACCCACAAATGCTTTCTAGGTCAAATATAAACTAAATATTGGTTGAAATTATAGATTTCAATCTAACCGTCGCCTACAGAAGTTGTTCCCTCACTGCAGTGCACAGATCTGCCAAACTCTCTGGAGTCTTGTTTAATGCAGACACAGCTGTGTGCAGCATTACTTGTTTATTAGGGCTTTCAGCCTGTTCTCTGACTCCGTGACATTTGAGCATTTATTATTAAAAATCTTCCACACAACTCAGATAAGATGACATAAAATCGGAAATCTAATGTGCCAAAGCAACTTTAATAAACAATTTAGCTCCCCAAGTGGTGTGTGTGCGTGTGTGGGAGTACATTTTGAAATCCCTCAGGAGAGAACATGGAGAATAATGTCATCCCCAGAGGGTTCTCCATATAAACCACACACAGGTGACTGGCAAACTCAAAGAAATACATCACAGCAGATAGCATGGAAATTATTACACACACAGGCTATATATATATATATATATATATATATATATATAATCCTTTGACTATAAATAATTGATTGTCATTGTTGCAATAAAGCCCAAAGCAATGCATTAAAGACAAATAATTAAAATATATTCATATTAATGTCCTACCGTCATCAGAGATAGAAAACTTCTTAATCAGCCATTCAACAATGTCTATACCTGTATAAAATTAAAAGAGGATTGTTGTCAACATAAGCACACACAGATATTATCTATCTATCTATAAACTAGACCAGTAAGAAATAAGCAGCACCAAGCTTATTAATATTAATATTCAGACAGCAGGAAGTTCCCATTCCTTGCTTGGATAGAATGAGCATTTATGTTTTGTTTTTCAACGAACTACTGTTATATAAAGCAGTTATATAAATAGCCTGAACATTTGATTAAGTATCGCCTTTGATGAAGTCACTTTAACTTCTTTGATTTGCCAAAGAAAGTCATTTGTTCATTATCACGTAGCCCGGTGTCCTCTGAGAGACCGGTGCAGGGGCAAAACATTCACTGTTAGACTAATTAATAGCAAGAAAAATGAGTGCAGAGACCGAAAGCACACACAGGAGTCTAATTTCACTGCGCAAGCTTCTATTGATTCACCATGCTCATGCGCACTCAAGACTTTCCGAGATATGCATGATAAATGTACACTATTTCCACAATAATAATGGCAAACAATTCTAGTTGTGTCTCAGCTGTCTCTCTAATCGTGCCATAACATGCCACAGGCTGGAAAAATAAGCGGAACAGTCATGTCATGGGATTATCAAGTGAGAGAGAGTGAAGCTTGAAGTTTGATGCAGTCATGGAGAGAGTGACAGAGAGAGAGAGAGAGAGAGAGAGAGAGAGAGAGAAGAGAGAGAGAGAGAGAGAGAGAGAGAGAGAGAGAGAGACTCACCAGTCATGGCGTGTGGTATGACCGTAATGAGGAGACGCTGGTTGCGCAACTTGATGCCCATATCAGGGTCCTGCATGGATATGATCATGCGCTCCATCTGTATGTGAAAACACAGGAAATATTTGTAATAAAAAATATAGATATCACAAAGCAAAACTATTTGTGAACTGCACAAAAGCTAAAAGGTGATTAAAACTGTAAAAAAAACATAAAGAAAAATAATATAACAAGATACATTTTTCCTTAAATAAATAAATCTTTATATTGTTGATATTGAGTGTTATTTGTCAACTATTCATGCATTTAATAAAGAGAAAAATATCAACAGGATGCACACCTAAATAAACATTAACTTTATGTTAATAGTCAAATATTAAATCAATTTTAATAAATTTCCATTATGTAAAATTTCCCACTATTTTTGGTGATTTAATTCTAAAACAGCGAATAATAATAATAATAAATCAAATAAATATACTGTAATAGGAGGAATTGGATAACTTGTTTACTTAATTTTTTAAGGAAATGTTGTTATATAAATCGTTATATAAGTATCCAAAGAAAATCCAAACACAACTATTCAAATGCAACTATTCAAATGCATACAGAACATTTTCTGTAAACAAACTTTAGTTTTGTCTCTTAGAACTTTCTCCCATTTTCAGTTATTTTAGGAAAAGTTCTTATAGCCTATACTGTGATTTACAGACAACAGCTGCAGCATTATGAAGCTCAGGCTCTTCTGCTGAAAGACAGTTTCTGGATCTAAGACTGTAAATGCTAAATGAAAATACAGTTTTAGAGTCTTGTCTTACCTTGGTCAAACAGGACATTTGCTGTCGCTGCACTCCATCCTGACTGAGTGTGTTGATGGTCATGTTGACTGCTGCTCGTTTGCTCTGGATGTGAAGTTAAAGTGAACTGGATGATGTTGATGCTGGAGAGTCTGGTGTCCCGTCAGAGGAGAGGCGATCGATGGGGTGGCGCTACATTGAACTGCGTGTGTCATAATCAGGTATTAAATAGCGCCTCCCAGTGGTGATTGATTCAAATTGATAATTGTAGAAAATCAATACACACCAATCTCTTTAACGTCCATGGAACATTATCTTTCCACAAAATGTTCTTTATTGTAAAAAACGGGTTTTAAGATTTTTTAAAGATTCTTTGGAGAACCAAAAATGGTTCTTTAATGGCATCACAGCAAAAACTATGCTGTTTTCCGCCACTGATCAAAAAATAAAAAAGGCAATTGCTACTTTTTATCTCGCAATGGCGAGTCATAAAGTCAGTTTTGCGGGAAAAATACTTTTTTTTCTCAGAATTGCGAGTTTAGGCAACATCTCTCAATACTGACTTTATAACTCGCGATTGGGATTGGCCTAGCTAGGCCTAAGTCTATATATCGCAATTCTGAGGTGGGAAAAAAGGCAGAATTGGGAGATGTAAATTGCATTGAGTTTGTGTTTATTTTAGGTGCTTTAACCGGTCAGAATGTGTTGTTGAAATTAACATTTTACTTTAACTGAAAAAAAGCCTAAAATACACATTTTAGGCAGAAATAAAATAGCTTTATTTGTTTTAGCTAGTTATTTCTCACTTTAATTTAGTTTAACTTGATGTACTAAAATAACTCAAACTAAAACTGGAATAAAAATGTATAAAATCGATATGATAGTCTACTACAATAACTCTGCCTCAGTAGGTAGCCATACTAAATATATTATTTGAGTAGGCTATATAAAGAATATAGCCATGCAGTCAATGCAATGATTGCATTAGATAACAAAATATCCAAGTGGCCTCTGAAAACAAATGATTCATGATTTTCAGTTCAAAAACTTTGACTCCAGTACACAGGTGGCGCTGAACAGCCTCGCTTCTCTTTACTCAACCGAGTCATCAATGTCCCGTATGGGGTTCCGTACTAGTTATTTTGTGATGAACAACTTTCACATAGTGAGTTATGGGATATATGCATTTGCTGATTGAGAGAAGCTAATGTAACGAGTCTAATTATTAATTCAGGTAAGGGGGTTTTAACTATGCATACCTATGTAGTTTGAAGTAAGGAAACGTTCAAAATGTTAAGCAACCGGCGGTGCAGCAGTAGCGCGGTGTAAACAGCATCGCTTTAGACAATGTGTTTTGCCATAGAGAATAATCTCTTATTGTTGGTGATGTGTCATGTGTACTGATTAACAGTTTCCTATTATCCTATTTATGGTTGAATAAGAGCTATTGTAATACGATTTAATTACTTGTGTTTTTTACAGATAGATTAGATTCAGAACTGCTCTATTTCACTATGTTGATTATGACACGCTTTACAACAAAATAGTGTGATGTCTGTACAATGATAATAAAAGATGGTACATTTATACATACATTTACTTACTCTAGTATTATCCCAAAAACATGATATATGTCCAACATCCATATTGTATTACCATCATGCATGTCCAAAAGTATTAAAGTCACAATGAAGCCACATTTTTAAGATAAGGATCTTATCACATTTAATGATCATTCTTTTTCTTAATTAATGTGCCCTCATAATATTTTGTCAAAATAACTTCCCCACCCTGTGGCAAGGACATCTCTTTTCTGATGACATGTTTACTGGCACAAGGGCGGGACAACCTGTCACTCACATGACATCACAGCAATAGCAAACCACAACCATACAATCAATTCCCCATGGACAAAAACATGGACACATGTTAACATGATATTACCATGCTTCATGTCTAGAAATAATGCATACAATGATATATTTTGGTTAATCATGTGTTACTTACTTATTGATGTCTTTCATATCTTTCATTTATTCAGGTTGACAGATGCTTGTATTTAAATGAATGGTGTAGTTTCTTTTCCACAGCAGAGATGAGTGATATTCGACATGCATTGCTGCGGCGTGATCCGCTGAGCGCAGCTAAAGAGGTTCTGTATCATCTGGACATCTCACTGGGCAGCGCTCTGCAGAGCTCCTCGGGCCCTACGCCTGGATTAGAGAAGAGCACGGTGGACCTCGTGGAGGAGTTCATCTTTCACATCCCTAAAGACAGGAACTCCCAGCCTAAGGTGAGGAACGGGAGCGTCACCTAGGCTTTTGACTTGGAGTAAACCATGCTAAATATGGTGATCAGATGCATATGAGTGAACTTTGAATGAAAATGGATTCAAGGGAATTGTGTGTTGTGTTTGACACAGAGGATGAGCTGCGTTCAAGAACTGCAACTGCTGGAGATCATGTGCAGTTACTTCCAGGAGCAGAGCAAAGACTCAATCCGACAGATCATTTTCTCCGCCCTCTTCAGTCTCCAAGGCAACAAGGCTGACGAGAGCCGCATGGCCATGCTAGGGAAGCTGGTTTCTATGGCGATAGCCGTGTGTCGGGTGCCCATACTGGAGTGTGCATCCACCTGGCTACAGGTGTGTGGTGTGAAAGTAGAGCGTTTTTGTGTCTTTGTGCCTTGAGTTCATTGTTTTATGATTCATGATTTCTCTGGAGCATGTTAACTGAAATAGATGGATAATTTGGTCAGGATGCTTATTGTGAGTTTCACGAAACATATCAAGAACAGTGGGTCTCATTCACTAATAATTGTGTGTATTATTTGCATTTATATTATACACACTTGAGAAATTCTTAGGAAAAATTAGGAAAAGGAAAGGGTTTGCGGAAAGCCCTTAAATGGACATGGTTTGGGCGTGCAAATTTCTAACCTCAGGCATGTGGCCTCTCATTTAGAATACTCCGAATTCATTAACGTAAGAATGATAGGGATAGTTTACCCAAAAATGAACATTCTGTGATTATTTACTCACCCTCGTGTCATTCCAAACCCATAAGACAATCTTAGAGCTTTCTGTCCCTCCATTGACATACTGCTGCCAATCATACTACCACATTGACGCTTCAAAAAGTAAAAGTAAATTCGGTAAAGTTTAGTTCCAGAGAAAAATAAATAAATAAGAGTTTCTTATTTTTTGGGTAAAATATGGCCTGGATAACATTTCTAGCATTATTTGTTTTTTGTATGTGTGTTTTTTTTTATTTTAGCGCACCCACTCTGCGTGGTGTGTGCGTTTGGCTCAGGTGCTGATGGACGATTACTGCACACTGGTGCCGAGTGCCATCTCTACCCTGCAGAACATCTGTTCAGCCAGCCCTCGCTTTTGCTGCCAGCTCATCACTGCAGTAACCGCACTCTATGACTTCTCCTCAGGTACCACGTTTCCTTTTTGTCACTACAACTCTGTCTACTTTATAATCTTATATAATATAAAATCCAAAATAATATTATCGTAAAATTAAAATATAATACTATAAAATAATTTCCTTAAAAATAAGCAATATTTAAATATTTTATATAATACACTACCGTTCAAAAGTTTGGGGTCAATTTTTTTTTTTTAAAGAAATTAATACTTTTCTTCAGAAAGGACGCATGAAATTGATATAAAGTGACAGTACAGACATTTATAATAATGCAAAATATTTATTTTTTAATGAAATGCTTTTCACTTGAACTTTCAGAGAATCCTGAAAAAAATGAATCACTGTTTGCACAAAAATATGAAGCAGCACAACTGTTGTCAGCTGTGATAATAATCATAAATGTTTCTTGAGCATCAAATAATCATATTAGAGTGATTTCTGAAGGATCATGTGACACTGAAGACTGGAGTAATGATGCTGAAAATTCAGCTTTGATCACAGGAATAAATTACATTTTAAAATATATTCACATAGAAAACAGATGTTTTACATTGAAATAATATTTAACAATATTACTGGGTTTGTTTATTATTTTTAATCAAATAAATGCAGCCTTGGTGAGCATAAGAGACTTCTTTTAAAAACATAAAAAATCTTACCAACCCCAAACTTTTGAACGGTAGTGTATATAACCCCCCTCCCCCCAAAGAAAAAAGATATATATGATACTGTCTCTTGTAGATGAGTTGACTCCGCCCCCTGCACTCTTGGAGATGCTGGTTGGTTGGATCACGGAGGATCCCAGACTTCTGCTCCTCACCTTCATCAACACACCCCTCAATTCCAGCCTGCCGTTGGGTTGCCTCGAGATCACGCCTCTTCTGGGTCTGCTCCGCTGGTGTGTGAAAGCTCCATTAGCCTATCAGAGAGGCCGGAAGTTGGCTTTGACCAATGGCCATGAAGAAAGTGAAAAAGGAACATCATATGAAGAGCTGTACTCTAAACTGCACCTCAGTGTTCTTCAAGTCTTTCTCATGCTGCAGGTGATGTATCTCTTCAACTAGTCTAATATTGTGAGGCTTTGAGGATTCCATTCAGTATTAGAATGCATAACGTGTTTTTATTTTAACTCCTGCAGGTCCACCTGACAGAACAGAATTTGATTGGCCGGCTAGCTGTGCTTCCTGTGGAGTCTGTTGCCACGCTAGTAGAGGAAGTCAGCCGGCTCTGTGAGAAGCTCACGCCCCTTTCAGCTGCCAATCATATCCAGCTGGCTCTGGATAGGCTGGCACAAGCTCTTCAGGTCGCCATGGCAACAGGAGCCCTTCTGTGTGCCAGAGGTAAGTGATGTTTACTTCACAGTGGCCTGTTTGGGTTTTGATCTTATAAGAGCACCATTAAAGTGATGTCATTTCCTGTCATGTCATTTATTCCTCAGAGGATCTACGGACTTTGTGCTCCAGACTTCCTCACAACAAGTAAGTCCCTGATCACAGCTGGGGAGACGTTTAGAATTCCTTTATGGAATTCGGTAAATGTGCCTCTGAGATGGCATAGTAAAAAATGCCATAAACATTATGGTTGCACGAAAAAAGGTTGGATATATAAAAACACACACCAGCGCATTTTTGAATAAAGTCTTGCTGGCCAAGGCTTCATTTATTTGATAAAAAAATACAATAAAAACAGCAATGTTGTGAATATTATTACAATTCAAAATAACAACTTTTTGATTTAATATATTTGTAAATTAAAATATTTATATGTAAATGTAATTTATAATATAATTATTATATTATTATTATATAATTATTATATTAATAATACATCACATATTGTAATACTATATATTATAATATTTTCAAATTAAATATATTTATATTTTAATATAATAATTTATAATATATTTTCTTTAATTCCAGTAATATTCCAGTAACATTTCTTATTATTACCACAATGGAAAACTGCTTGTGCTGCTAAATATTTATTTTAAATATTTGTAACAATATAAAAGTGTTTGTACTTTTGATCAATTTAATGCATCCTTGCTAAATAAAAGCATTCATTTCTCTATCTAAAAAAATAAAAAAATCAGCGTTCACCTGATTCCGTTATGGATCACCGATCACCGTTATGTTTTTATTACCTTAGAATGAGACATTTCTATCCGCGATGGACCGCGAGTCCCCTTACATTGAAATAGCCATTTTGCGCCGACATGTTTCTACTGTAGCCCTAAACGGACAAACTACTATAGAGCGTTTCATCACTATGTTGTTCTTAATGCAAAGAAGCTAGCTAAAGTCAGCGAATAAAACACTGACACAATGATGAACAAGTAGCAATAACATCGTTTTAAAACATGAAAACGTGAACATAATTTCTTAATGTATCTTTGTAAAGAAATCACATTGCTTAACTGGCTACTCTGCTGTCTCAGACGATGACATTTCCCTGTCGGCCACCGTAACTTCTGTTGATTGCAATTTGCAACCTCACCACTAGATGCCGCTAAAAATTACACCTTTAAGTATGATACTGATGATATATATCTGTACAGCCACCCCTCTCTCCAGATATCTCCATCAACCAGTCAAAAAAGCATCTCTCAATCACTAACAAAATCTTTGTTCATTTGTGAGCAGTGTGTAGTTACTGTTTGTTTTGTGTTGTAGTCTGTTACAGCTTGTGATGTCCGGTCCAGTGGTGCAGCCTCCACCTCACAGCGGAGCCTTCCAGCCAAACATGTACCCACACATTCACTCGGGTCGACCCTCCCCGCTTTCTCCCCACAGCTCACACCAGTCCACCCTCCCCTCACAGCACAGCCCACACCCCGTACTCTCAGCACACCCCACACATCCAGCGCTCTCCCCACATCGCCCAATAACAGCCCACGCCACACACCCTTCTCTCTCCCCACACGCCTTTCATCCTGCTGCCATGGCCTTCCCATACCGGCCCATCCGTTAACCAGCAAACCAGGACTTTTGGACTTCTCTGCTTTTTCTTGAGATCTTGTTGGTTTATATTGGATCAACTTGAAAACTCTCTTGAAATGTTCTTGTAGTCACATGGTTGGCTTGACCATGTTGAATTGTCTTGCGTATCATACATTGGATTTCAGGTTTGATATTGACTTTAAAAAGCACTTGTACAGATCGATTTAAATGAAGTGTTATTTCAATAAAAAACAAAAAAAAATCATACCATCAGATATATTTTTGGAAAAGTGTCATTTATGGTTAAGTAGCAAATTAAACACTTTTTTTACTTAAAGTTCCGCTGTTGGTTTTTAAAAAGAAATTGGTAACAAATTACATTAAAAAAAAGCAGTTTAGTAAATACTTATATTCTTCAAACTAAACTGCATGCAAGTAGATTTCAGATTAAGAATTAAATTAAAATTGTTCATTTGCTAATAAAAAAACTAGAACATCTTTCTTCTGTTTACCTCTTTTATGTGTTTAGCTCAGAATATGTACAGTATCCTTGCTTATGGTTTTTAACTCGTACATGTAATGTATACATCGTGTCCTTTACTAGCACAATGCAACATATCATATCAATTGGAATATATTTCATGTTTATTACACAGCAATGTGTAGCAGATTTTTGCCACAGAATTAAGCCACTTGAAACCGTTAAGCTACGCTGTAGCATTCACTTATTCCACTTCAGCAGTCAGGCATTTAATTATTAAATCAGTTTAATTCAAGCAAACTAGATTAATAGAGCCTAAGACCTGATTTCTTCTAATTCCCTGTAAATTGTTGCACCTTCACCACAAATGTTAGTTAGTCCAGCCCACACCTGTCATTATTAATCACATTTGCTTCTGATAAGAAAAAAAAAAAAAACATTAATCGTTAACACAACATGTAACATTTTAATGAAACCCACCTGTACTTCCGGCCTTGCTGAGTGATATCTGTTTTTTCATTTGGACCAGTGTGTTTAATCATTTTAACTTTATGGTATATAATGTCCAGTATTGACATGATTTAAGGCAGGCACAGACATTCAGACGTAACAATAGCACCAATCAGTTTTGAAAATAACATATCAGATTACATATAAAATAAACACATGTACTGTCTGTACAGGTTTATCTAGTACCTGTGATGTACAAGCTTTTAAGTACACAAAGACAATAATGGCTTGGACTTGTCAAGTGAGACTTCGGTTCAAAGTTTCACAGTTCAGGACGTTGTAGTCTTCATTCTACATGGCAGAGGTCATGCTTAGGGTCTCATCTGAGGAAGAGCTCCTTGCAGATCCGCTGTGTGTCCTCGGGTGACTTGACCTCATGACCGATCGTCCTGGGGTCTGCAAAGATTTCATAATCGTTTCCTCCCTGTTTGGGAAAAAATAACATTATAAAACTGCTTACTTCAAGCAAGTCTGGGACTTCTTTGCATACATACTGTGTGTGCATGAATACTGGAATAATACACTCACGGGCATCGTTTTGTCTCCAAAGAAATGGATGCTCTGGTATGAGTCTTTCTCCACAATTCCCAGACAGTACCGCTTATCCCAGCCCTCTGGAAACACATCAAAGCTGATCTGCCCACCTGCAGAAAAAAACACATACCATATATAGATACATTATGTATATATTTATATATACTACACACAAATATTATTGGCTAGACAATACATATACACAGTTACTTACCAATGGAGAAAACTAGTCCTTTCCCAGCAAACTCTTCTTTTAAAACAGAAACAAACTTTTCTCTGATTTTCTCCTTCTGCATAAAGAAAATTAAAAAAAGGTAAATCAACCTTTACTGACATCTTTTAAAAAGATAATGGCATGTGTTGACAAATGCTTAAAAAAAATGACCTTATCAAATTCGAAGAATTCGATTCTTTCCTGTTGGCTACAGCTTCGACCAATTGGGGAGACGTTCAACATTCCATTACGGAATTCAATAAATGTGCCTCTGAGAAGACAGTAAAAATATCATAAACATTATGGGCGCACGAAAACAGAAAAAAAAAACTATATATATATATATATACACACACACACACACACACACACACACAAATGCAGTATGTCATGATATCCGTTTTAAATAGCTTTTAATACAGTTAATTACAGTTTAATGCCGTAAACGGTGTTAAATAAACACTTTCTAAAAAAAATTTGAATGAACTTTAATATTGAGAATAAATATTGACAAACTTTAAAATAATGCAGTAAAAAAATGCTTTTCCACATGCAACTTTTAACCTTACCTCTTCTTGGGTAATTTTAACTTTGAAAGGTAATTGAGGCAGAAATTGATAAAATCCTGTAAAATGTCCTCTCCCATGTATGCTTGAATACTCTGATTAAAAAGAACAGAAAAATATCACAATGGAAAAGCCCCTTGTATCATTCGCTGGACAGTATTTGAGAGAGCTTATTAAATCAAAACTACCTGAACAGAGTGCATCTTCCCAAACCTGTATGCTACCAAACCATTCTCAGCAAACACATAATCCACTCTATCAATCACTGTAAAACAAGACACGTTTGATTTACTCCGAAGAAAACATGCACACTATAAATGAACTGAATGTTTTTGCTTAACTTGCATTTGCATTTTAAATATTTGTTATACACACCATCATCACCCAGCTGCTCTTTGATTTTGTCCAAATCTGATCCTCCAACCACCCCGACTCTCACGCGCTGTTTCAGTTCACTCAAGAACTGATGCATGTCAGGAGTTGCTTTCTAAAGACAAAAACATGCACAGGCAAAGTTATAAATTGGTTTTAATGTTTAAATTTAACTGAAAATCCATTAAATAGTCTCTTATATATTTTAAATAGGTCTAGTGCTTGATGGATCACAGTATTTTTAAGATTCTGGTGGTTTCACGGTATATTTTTTCTTTCATGACTGGACCTTTCTATAAGTTTATAGTGGCTTATTTTACTGTCAGGAGTACATAGAATACAAAAACACTGCAATGCCCTGCCAAATACAAATTTACTCTCAATTATGGAGGAAATCAAATCAATTTATAAAACTCAATTTAGTAAACATTTTAAATGTAATCAAATGAAAATGTACTATTTAAATTCAAACAAAACCTTGTTTGATATTTTTTAAAGAATAATGTTTTATTTAATTGTATTATTATTCCGTTGAGAAGCACATTCTACCGTGCAATAGTAATATATTTATTTTATCATGGATACATTTTTTACTTTCATATTTTTTCGACATATGAAATACAAGGTAAAGCAGAACTTCTCTTCTTGAATGAGTGTCAAAATACTCAATATAGTTTAACAACAATCAAATTTCAGCATGAATATTTAAAACAGAAGCACTTATTCTTTTGGGTTGAAATGCATGCAAAACGTGCAATCTTTCATTTCCTAAGACATTTAAATCGGGGGCCACAGCAAACTTCAAAAAGTGGCTCAAGATTACTTTTCTTATAGAAAAATATATTTCTTATTTTAATTTACTTCCTCAAAAAATATTTTGCCCCCTTCTTCGATGAACCAGGCTTCCTGATGTCTTGGAAAACCTGGATATATGAATTTATAGACCTGGACAAATCATGTAAATTATTTTTTCACATTTTATACATTTTTGTTTAGTAATACCAAGCTCTAAAATATTTTTGCAGGTAAGTCAGGTGGCCTTTGAATATTGTTCTGGACAATGGGCCCTGAAGTAAAAAAAAAAAAAAGTTGCAAACCATTGATTTAATTGTTGTATTGTAAAACATGTACCATGATGTGTTTAAAAGATTAGTCCATAATAACTTATATGACGTCCAATGTTTATATGTAAATTCTCCTCACCCCACAAGCACACTAAAAGTAGGCTAGTACATGGAGAATGAATGTTATCTTTAATAGACAGCTATGACATGTATAGTATCATACTGTAACTGTACATACACATATTGTCTATTTAGTATATTGTGTATTTTTTATTTGTATTATCTGTGTCATCTCGCTGTCATTCTGTCTGTGCTGTGGAAGCTTCTGTCACCAAGACAAATTCCTCTCATGTGTAGCCTAAACATAATTGGCAATAAATATTATTCTCATTCTGATTCAATGACTGTTATTTAGGATGTGCCAAGACAGAAAGAAGATTACATAATTGTGTATTACCTCGACAAAACTACATTCACAATACATATTTGACATATTGAACTGATTAAAAAAAGAGTAGCTAACGTCATCAGCTTTAGTCACTCACCTGGCGAGCTGCTGTTAAAGTCCCGTCTACATCAAACAGACACAGTATTGTCGGGTCCTCCACGTTCGAACTGGCCATTGTAAGATCTGCAAACTTTATAAATCAGTTTTCGATCCGTATAAAGTTCTGCAAACACTCAAACCGCCAGTATGAGAGTCATTCAGTCATTCAGTGCAACGTCACAACTTCCGTGTTGAGCAGTGCGTCACAGGCCACGTGCTCATGAACCCGTCATGAACCAATAGCAATCTAAACAACAACAACAACAACAACAACAACAACAACAACACTGGTGCTTGTGTTAATTGCTTTTATGTAGCAGTTCCATAATTTCCAGAATGGATGTACGCGGTGGCATTTTTAGAGCGTGTTTGTGCAACCCATTCAAATTCCGATGTAAGTGGCAGAAAGAATGAGTGAATCTATTCCGCCCAGCCACACAGAGGCGCTGTCGTGAAGATGCATTTGAAGTAGCGGCTTCTCAACCAACGAAAACAGAACTGCATCGAGTTCAAAAACATGAGACTCAAGCTCCAAATTCGCCAATAGAAACAGTCGGCTATGAAGAGTGAGTGACGGGTTTTACATTCAAAACCGTATATTTAATTTAAAAGAAAGACACGTATGTTATTGTATAGCTTATTTATTTGGTCTGCGGTTTATTCTGTGAATAAAATCATTTTTATTGAGGGGGACGTTAGCTGAACGGTTGCTAACTTATACTGAACTGAAGCGTGTGTGATTTATATTACTTATATTAATGTTTACCTCACGAATACGTATTTTAAAATAGTGTTAGTTAGTGATTTAATATATTGTTGTGAGCAGTGTTAAGTTTATAAAAAGTACTTTAGTTTTTTTTTTCTGGAAAATGCAATACCATGTTTTGGACCATTTGTAATACCATAGTTTAAGGGTGTTTTTACACTATAGTCTTCTTAAAAAAAAACCCTGATCAGACCACTTAAATGGACCAAGAGGCCAACCAAGTGAAAAGGACCCAGTTCTCTTTAAATTCCCACTGTCCCCGTCATCATGACGTTTAAATATATTGTAGACCTTTACCTTATGTAGCAAAGTTACCATGCTTTTGTCTTATGACATCAAGGAAAATGTTTCCTCAGTAATTGTGTCAACTAAGCAAGTATCACCTTTTAAAACATCAGCCTTTTTTTTAATAAAAACATAAACAAGACATTATATTGGACATAATGGAAGTTGACAATCACAAAAAAACATGCCTTATCCTTTGCTATAAACTTTAAATATTTTTATAATCAACTGCCCAAATGTTATTAGCATCCTAAAGGTGTACAGAATACCTCCTTACTAATTTAAACTGAACTGACCGTAGAACTAGCCACTATTTGGTTTGAATAGTGGGCTTCTTGAGGGTAGGGAGGAGGTTTATTCATGTTTTTCTTTTTACACTTTATACATTTATTTTTTTTCTATTTCTGCAAAGGAGGCTGTCAAAATTTTGTCAATATGGATAATATGGAGGATGACACCACAATCTTCTCAACGCTAAAATCTTTCAAGAGTTTGATATCATGTCCAGATCGCTCTTTGCTGGAGACGGAGCCAGCCTATGGAAGAAGCGACCTTCAGAAGCTCTATACCACACGAGTGGAGGCAAGTCACAGACTCCTTTCATATTTTGGTCCTTATTTGTAACGAAATATCTAAATGTCAAGAAAGTGATCTCATAAATATATGTATTTTAATCTCTTATATTGTATGTTTAGAGCAGATTTCTGAATTTTTTGTTATTCATGGTAGTTAGAGGAGGCTGCCGAGCGTGTCCGTTCCCACACCAGCCTTCTGCAACTCACTCAAGAGAAACAACAGATGGAGCTCAGTCACAAACGGGCCCGTATAGAGCTGGAGAAAGAGGCACACAGCAGCTCCAGAGACTTACAGGTGAACGATAGATGGGATAGTGCTGAAAATCATGCTTTCTTTTGCTGTCTTATCAGGCCTTTTTCTAAATATATTCCTGCAACATGAAAAAACAAAAAAACAAAACAGGGTTTAAAAGACACTGCAGACAAAAAACCATTAGGATGTGATTTGGTGCATTCAGTCTCTTCTGTGGAAACACCTCATTTGACCTGTGTTTGTGTGTGTCCGTCTGATTACATTTACAGAGGGAAATTGACCGTAACAGGGAGTTACTGATGAAGATTAGACGTCTGGAAGAAAGAGAAGAGAAAGCAAATCAAGCTCTTAGTGAACAAATGGAAAACAACAAGGCTTTAAAGCGTAACCTTGAGGAACTCCACAAGAAAGCAAATGAAAAGGACAGCAAACTTGCAGAGGCGGACCAGGTGTGTGTTCATTTTTATTAGTGTTTATAGCTAAATAAAAATTATTCCATAAAATGGATTGATGATTTATTGCATTATTATTTCCTATTGGAACATGAGATAATATCAAAGGTTGTAATTGTTTTTCAATAGCCGGTTGCCTCACAGCCGGTTTGTTACTTACTAGTCAATTCTTGTGAGTATTTTATTTGACAACAAAACTAGCATGTACCTCTGTGAATTTGAACATGTTTTAATAAGAATCATAGCTATTTTTTTTTTTAAAACAATACAGAATAACATTGGCTCTCATTCACTAATAATTGCGCACTATTTGTATTTATATGCACATTTGAACTTCTCACGAAAACGCTCCGTCGAATTAAAAATAACATGTGCGTACGCACATAAATTTATTCTTAATCTCGTTCTAATGTTGATGTATTCGGATTATTCTAAATGAGCGACTGTGTGCCAGAGGTAAGAAATATACATAAAACACGCCCAAACCATGCCAAACCACCTCGCACCTTGAGCTATAACGCACCTTGTCTTACTTTGCGTCAAAGTGTTAGTTGCGTAGCTGCCGATGGGGGGACAGAAATCGCTCAGATTTCATCAAAAAGATCTTCATTTGTGTTCCGAATATGAACAAAACTCTTAAGGGTTTGAAATTACATGAGGGATAGTAATTAATGACAGAATTTTCATTTTTGCCTGAACTATCCCTTTAATCCAGTTTGGATTACGTGAGGTGTTTAAAGTATTTTGTTCGTTGTAGATGATCAGTGAGTTGAAAGACGAGACACGAAGACTCAGTCAACAGATCCAGATTCAGGAGTCCAAATTCTCCACCCAAAACCTGGAGATTCAGGCCCTACAGGAACAACTGGATGTGCAGCGCAAGTATGAACTCACATGGGCACAAACACGCACTAGGGGCTTTCACACCGGAGGAACGTTTTCATATGGGGGGCTAAATTAGCTCGGACTTCAGAGTTAGGTCTACACAATAGGAACTACCAGTGATGTAAGTGTACGTTGATTGGCCGAACACTTGCCATATGGAACATATGTAAACACATAGTTTACATATACTTAGTCCACGAACATGGAAAACAGTGATAGATTGACAGACGGTGAAGTCCAGGCACTTCTCAACCATCTCACTATGGAGTTGTTGATGTTGTTGAATGCCGCGCTTAAGTGATGTCACTGTCGGCCGGCTTACATCACTTCAAAGTTCATACTGAGAGTGCGAATGCAAATAGGAAAATAGCCCTAGTGGAGAATTTAGTTCTCGGGGGACCGCCCTGATGGCTACTTCCTGTAACTGAGTTCCTATTACTACCTGAAGCCTCTACTATTTTCCTTAAACTTTCTTTTAAATAAAAATACAAATGTACTATATTGTTTTTGCATCTGATGCTGATAGGAAGTTCCAGGACATCAGTCAGAGGTACCAAAATCTCCAGTCGTCTCATTTCACCTGCACAGAGAGTGAACTCAAGATGAAGGTAATTCTGTTTCAGTCTTAAGTTTCAATTTCTATGAAGTTTGGAGCACTGAGAGATACTACTTCAGTACCAAGTCGGTAGTAAAAAAAAACAACTTGTATTTTGCATCATGAAATTGCCTTTTATTTGAGAACCGGTCCCTCTTATTGGTGCTGTCCATCTGCAGGAGTTGGAGAGGCGTTTGGCTCTTCAGGAACAAGACGCTGTGATTGTGAAGAACATGAAATCTGAAGTGGCCAGACTGCCTGAACTTGGGCGGGAAATGAAACGTCTGCGGGAGGAAAACTCTTTCTTAAGGTATCAACATTGTCATCATCCAACTTTTTCTGTGGTGGATGCATAAATAAATCATTATTTATCATAACTTCTATCATCTCTCAATTTCCTTTCCAGAGAGACAAAGGAGAACAACAGTCTGCTAAAAGAAGAGACTGAGGGGTTGAGGAGGAAGCTGGAGAGAATGGAGAGAGTGATGGAGGAGAAACTCAAAGTGGAGTTGGAGAAAGAGGTAAACGCATGCAGAAGTACAGTTTGTCATTGAGCTTTTAGTATAATTCTCCTCTGAAATTAATGTGTATTGTATCTGCAGTTGTATGGATGATAATGGCCTAAAATTGCTCTTGGATGAAGAATTCGGTATAAGTTCTGGAAAATTGTTTACTTGACAGATGCTATGCAATATAGATGCGCAATTCTGGATAAATTGAGAATCACGATATATATATATAAATATTTCAAATAGAGATCACAATTCTGAACAGACAACTAGAAAAAATAACATTTTAAAATGATAATTGCTGCAGTTTGTTTAAAAATGTTTAATTTGAATTAATTATTTAAAAAGAAAATGGGTTTGAATGATGATTCAATGACTCGCTCATAAAGACTTGTTTCAATGACATTTTTTTTTTTAACAATCACTGGCATAATGATGAAATTGAAACAATATTTATTATCGTTACTTTTTAAAAGGTGATAGTCTAGTTTGATTGCTACCATAGACATCAGTGTTTATATCCAGACTTTTATCCTAGAACGTCTGTGATCATTTTGATATTTGTAACCAGAAATATTTATATAGTGTGGTTGAAAACTAAAGACTGTTTGTGAAGCTATTTCATACCTATACATGATAGCTGCTCTCTCTGGGTCAGAGGCAGTGCCAACACAGATTTGAATGTTCCAGAGTGATTTTGTCAAAGGTTTAATAGACAGGAGAATCGTTTTCATTTAGGAATAAGATTGCGTGGGTGTTTGAATCGAGATTGCAATCTTTTGATTAATCGTGCAGCTCTACTATCCATGATTGACTTCCTGATTTTAAATTATCTTTTGCATGATATTTCACCCTGAAATCAAAAGGGGGGGAAAAAAATCATAAAACAAACAAGTCTATTTTAGGACAAGTATGATTTCTTGCTCCTTAATTTCAGAATTTGAAAAGTATGAGCTATTCTGTTATTCAAAATGTAATGTATTTGTACATAATAGTAATGTTTGTTTTGGCTTTTAATGTATGGTGATTTTAATCCATCATTGTGTCTGGATGTGATTTTTATCTTCTAGAAAATAGAGCATGAGCTGCAGGCTTGGGAAAATATTGGCCAGGCTACAGGACTTAATATTAGGTGGGTTTTTTCTTATGTTTTTTTAGTGTTTTGTTGAAATATTGCATTAAAAGCTTAATAGTTATCTGACACTCAATGTATGTTTGAATTTGAACTATTTGAATTTTGTGAAACCTAAAGCAATTGTTTTGGGTGATGTGGTGATTACAAAGCCACCAGAGGGCGCTCTGATCTTAAGAAACATGTTGTTTTTCTCTTCCTGTCTGCACCTGTGTAGGTCTATTAACTTGTATTAGGTCAGTCAGTGTTATTGATTGTAAATTCTACATGCTCTCTGGTTCTGCAGTGTTTTCAAGGTCAGCTTGTTAATATGCTAAAACAGTAGCTGATGTGTGGAGTGGTTTCAGTGTGTTTGCATATGCGTGTGTTCTATTGATCGTGTGTGGTGCAGATGTGCTTTGTCAGTCATGTGGAAAGATATAAACATTGTCTGTTTAATGGCTTACCGGTATGTGGATTTGGTGGTGCACACACACACACACACACACACACACACACACACACACACACACACACTCGCAGTGCTATTGAATTACCCCTCACAATGACAAATATTGAGACTCTTATTGGTCAATCACTGTCCTAAAACATCAGACATCAGTGCGAGTGACTGATCTGTTTAACATCCGCTACCAATATTTAATGATATTGTGAATAATTAACATCTGCCTATATAAATTGGACCGATGAATAGTTCCAAACCCATATGTCTGTAGAACACAAAAGGAGAAATTCTGAATAATGTACTAGTCACTTTTTTACTGCAATCATTATGAATGGATCAGAACTTTTTAAAAAGCTTCAAAACCGATGCAAAAGAATCATATGATAGCTTTGTGTGAGGAGCAGAGCAAATTTTGAGCTTGTTTACACTTGGTCACCTTCATGTGTTTTTAATCGGAAAGCTATCCGAGTTGTTAAAACTGTTGCATTTACACTTAGCAACATAAATGCATGTGTTTATGCAAAACAATTAGAAATCCGATCTTCAATTCCCAAGCCATATGCAAATTCATCGTAGATCACGTCAACAAAAGCAACAGATATGAGCTTCATTTATTTATCATCAGCTAATTTCAAGATCAAAAGAGATAAGAGAGAGAGCTGCATCGGCACTGGTAAGATAATTTAGTGATTGTGTGTTGAGCTTCAGGATGGGACGCCAAACATTCAGTTTCATTTGCGGCTGTTTACGCATCATCTTGCTGAAGAGTAGGCTACTCCTCTGCGGCGGGTCATATCTGTGGCAATGCAGTAGTGCTGTCATATATGGCTGCCGTAGCCAGGAGCCTATAACACGCTCTCACACATTTATTTTTTTGGGTGGAGTTAAATTAACGTCTGTGGTTTCAACAACCAAATGCATCTACACTTGTCCAGTTCTGTCTGGGATGCATCACAAACCACCTTTTGAAGTGGTTTGAGTGATCAGATTTAAATTTGTCTCAAGTGTTTTGGAATTCGTTTTGAGTTTAATTTTTTATTTCATTATCAGTTGGTTGTCTGATCTGAAAAAATCATTCATTATCTGTTTTTCAAGTTCAACTAAATCATCAATGAGGGGAAAAATATAAATTACATTTTGATTAGTTTTTCACACTAATCTATCATATGACTATGGAAGACAAGACAATGGTTTTCATTTTATAATACATTGAGCACAGTAAATGATTAATTTCTTCTTTTGTTTTCCGTGGAAGGGCCAAAAGCATACGGGTTTGATAAATGAAAACAGAAGTGTTATTTTTGGTGAGATAGGGTCAGAGAGAGGGTGGAAAATGGCCATGTAAGACAAAATGATTGAAATTGAGGGCTAGCTCCATATTATAAATAATAAAAAAGTTATCCTTAATTTAATCATTTGGCTAACCTCATCTCATGATGGTTCTTTTTCCCCTATTTCTCCACTTTCCATTTTTTTGTGGTATAAACTTTACCACAAAAAACGTACAGAATATAAATACAAAGATGTTAAAAAAAGTGGTGAACAGCATGTTTCAGTGTTTACCGGTATGTGCATCTCTACAGTATTTATAATTTATTTATAGAGAAATCGAAACCAACTCAATTTACAGTAGGTTACAGAATGATGACATTTGAATTATAATCTGTCATAGTATAAAATCTTAAACCAAGCAAACACACACTTAAGGATTGAAGCTTGTCGCATGTTTAAATTCTGAAAAAATATTTAGTTTCCACAAAAGTATTAAGCAGCACAACTGTTTTCAACATTGAAAATAATAAGAAATGTTTCTGGAGCATCAAATCATCATATTAAAATGATTTCTGAAGGATCATGTGACACTGAAGACTGGAGTAATGATGATGAAAATTCAGCTTTGCCATCAGAGGAATAAATTACATTTAAAAAATGTATTAAAATAGAAAACAGTTATTTTAAATGGTAATGCTGTTTCACACTATTACTGTTCTTACTGAAACTAGATTTATTTTCTCTCATTGCGCTACAGTTGAAGCCTCTGCCTATAGCTGAAACCCTTCCTTCTCTCCAAGCTTGACATGCTAGCCTAGGACAACTATAAGTTTGTTAGTCTTTCATAGTTTCATTTTAGTGTCCCGGCTAGGAATTTTTCATTTTTGGGTGATCGGTTGTTTTAAATATACTGCAGTTATGATAGCTCAGTTCTTCGTCTGTCACATCTAAAGTCTAAAACAGATGCTTATAATGTTGTGTAAGTGCTGTAATTTTCAACAGCAGAACTGTGATCATGTTCCCATTGAATGGATTGGAGTGGAAGAGCAAAATGTCTTCCCACAAGCTCTTTGGGCTAGGGCTATCAGAGGAACCAAACAGAGATGGCAGCAAATTAGATTTTTATAATAAAACATAAAAATCTAGTTAAATATTTAACAAATGTTTTTTTCATTACAATAAACAAATGGAACAATATTGAATTGTTTCCTTTTATATGCACCAATATAACAATAAATGGCAATATTTACCAGAAAATGAAAGTTCTTCCATAATTTTCTTGCCCTCATTCTTTAGGGCACTTCGAGGCAAACTATAGATGCACCGATTGCAATTTTCTAGGCAGATTCCGATTTCCAATTTTTTTTGTAAGTGTGGCTTGTCAATACCGATTTTTTCCGATTCCGATTTTCTTTCAAAGAACTATACAAACAAAAATCTACATTTCTTCAATGCAAAATTTTATTTTCATTTAAAAAAAAAACAAGATAAAAGACAGATAAGTATAAAATAAGAACAAATAAACATTTTAAACAACAGCACAAATAAATACAATAGAATAAAGAGAGATGTGAAAAAAACACGGCTTTAAGCTTTTCAGATGGGTGTACAGTATATTCAGGTAAGAAATACAGAAATGAAAGTAATTTTCTTTTGATCTTTTATTAACATGACAGAGAGCAGCAGGAACAATGGGCTGCTGTCACTTTAAGAGGTTATGAACAGATCCAATATACTGTTGCATAACTTGCATTTATTTTCTCAACTAATTAAATTCAAAAACTAACTGTTTAACTGAATACTTGTCAAGATGGGCATTATGCCATAATTTTGTGTTTATTTGACTGTTTAAGCACACTAAGCCAATCGATTGGTACTTGCGATTCACAAGCTGCTTATGACGCTCCAGATAGGTGGTGTGAGTGCAAAACCTTCAGGAATGTGCACAAATTATGCACAATACAAGCAGTATTTAACCGGAGAGAATGAGACGTGTGAGTGAGAGGCGGCGGGTGTGTGTCACTTCTCCGTCGGAGAGAAGAGCGCGAGAACGCGCAGCTGACGTTATTGCCTGTGCCACTGGCAACAAAACGAACCGGCTTGGAATCTGAAAGATGTGAGACTGGCCAGCCGGTTACTGGTCAGGGGCGATCATCCAGAAAAACGTCTGATTCTGGTCCCTTGCCGGTCGAGCGGTGCATCTCTTGGCCAAACAAAAATCATTGTGATATTCACAATGTTGCTTAGTTTATATCAAAAACAAAATCATTGCAGATGTATTGTGATTGATTATTTTCATCATCTAATATGTGTGTTTGAATGTGGTAGAGAATAGACCATCCACTTTGAGCATCCAGAAATTGCCCAGTAATGATGATTAACTTTAAATGGCACATAATCTGACACAGTTTTGTAGAGTCAATATCCCTCATGGATTTTAATTCACATATAGGTCCTTTCTCCTCATATAATTTTCTCCCCTCCCTGTTCTCTGTGTTTTTTTTCAGTGAAGGTTTTACATTTCCTGTCTTTGAAGTGTAATATGCCCTCCGGTGTTTGAATGCAGGGTTCAACTGATTATCCTCACATTCGCCTAGGTAAAACACTGTATGTAATCAAATTCTCAATGCCTTTCCATTGCTTTGAGAGAATAATGGCAAGGCGAATGAGCATAAAGTGTCCGCCTCGCTTTGGTGGAGCATCTGTTTTTGGATTCTGATTGATCATTGAACATTTCTCATTCCGCTCTCTCTGTTCCCCAGGCCTATCAACCACCACATTCACCGGCAGTATAAATATGTCTAGCAGTAGTTTCTTTCTGCTCTCTCATGTTTTACCTGGGTGAGCAATGTAACTCTCGCGGGGATTCTCCAAATAAAAGAAACCGGTGTCATATCTTCTCAATGTTTTGTCTCAGCAAAGAAAAGTGCAGCGGTTGGGACTTTCCCTTTTTGTACCGTAGACTTATTTCGTCTTGCTGTGAAGGAAACGAGAGATAACCTCTTGAAAAATGAAGGGGGAAAGAGGAATTTATACTCGGTCTTATGATTTTCCTTTCCTTTATGTTCCCTCTGTGTTGATATTCCTACTGTTTGAATGCTGAATCAATTCTCTTCAGAATTAGCTTTCATCTGAACAAAGGTGTCAACCATAAGATAGCACTTTCATCATAGAAATTTAAAGAAAAATTGTCAAACATGAGCAAATGCATCCGAAGCCTTTCTGTCTGTGGGTGTGATTAAGTTCATGAGCTTTTTGTTTGATGTTGACAGCTCTGTTAATTATGCAAATCAAAGACAGCCAATGTAATTTAACATGCCCTATGATCATTTGAAGCATGACCCAGTAGTTAGCAGTGTATGTTATATAGAAATAAATATGAATATATTAGGCAGTTTGAATATATATTGCTACTGGATTCTTGCACTTGAGTAATTTCAGCAAGCATAACATAGCATTTATAAACCGAATTTGCATAATTATGTCAAAACTTGCTTTTATGAGAATGCTTGGGAGAATAACAACACCAAACCATAGAGCCCTGCGTAACAGTATGGGATTTAAAGAATGTATGTAAAATCTTTCAAAAGGAGGTTGCATTTAATCAGAAAATCTTTTTTTCTTTAATCTTTAATCATGGCTCAATGAGTCAATGTATTTTTGCAAAAAGCTGAAAAAAAGAAAAAAAAAGTCAGAACAATACAGCTTTAGAGAAAATGTCTTCATCTCTATTAGGAAGCAGATTCTAATGTGAATGCACAAATTAATTTTTGTTTCATAAGCAGCTGCTAATGTGTATTTTAGAGAACGAGTTTGAGAATGGGGTTTCAGAGTTTACAGTTTGTGGTCTTAAAGAATGCTTTCCATGAATTTGTACAGAAAAAAGAGAGATGGTTGTGAGAACTATTAGATGTGTATTATTGAACATAATTAACCTTGCATAAAACGTAGCCAGTTTTAAAGTAAGCATTAGTGATCGACCAACATGGTCCTTGTTGTTTTTTTTATGGCCAATGCATTATTTAATTTAATGATAGTGAATAACATGCATAACAATTGTTGCAATAAAAGTTACATTTATTTTAAATGATTTTACTTCACAAAATTAGAAATGATAGGAAAATATCAGTATGTAAAAATGTATAAATCTGTAAAACAAACAGTTGGCATGGATGGAGCCTCACAGATTTTTAAGCAGGCTACAATTACACTAGTTTTAACTTCCAAATGTGTGGTATTTATTACAATGTGGCACATTTCGCACTAAACCCTGTTACCATAACTAAAAAATTTTAAATGGGGTTGCCGGAAATGCAAACCTTGTAGACAATAATTCTAAAGTATAAAACTGCTTATTTAGTATTGTAATATAGTTTGGTTTCATTAGGTGAACGGTCAGCATTTTCTGAAGGTGAAGCATCTACTTTCAGTGAGCCTTTGCTGAAAACGAAAAATGGGCTTTTATTTGACTTTTCAGGCCCTTTTTGTACCCTTTTCATCTTTCATTGTGCTAGTAGATTTTTATTTTTATACCCGTCTCTTATTTCACTTAAAAATTTTTGTTGTAGAAAACCTGAGGATTTATCCAGGGAGGTGATACAGATTCAACAGCGAGAACTGAACTTGAAACAGCAGAACTACTCACTCAATAGCAGGTAAATACACATTCACATGCACTAAAAGGTATGGACCGTTGACTTTGGGTCAGGAGGCAAGTCTGTAACGTTTAAACACCTTTCCAAAGGGATCTCTTTTATATCATAGAGCTGATTGTAGGAATGAGCTAAAGCAATTTTAGATTAAATAATTGATATATAGTCGAGCTGTGCTGTCACTGCATGGTTTGCAAAATTGACATCTTCAGTAAGAATTGAGATGGACAGTCTCTATTGACCCTTCACTTTTGAGCGACAGCTCTACTACAGAGCATTTGATCTGTACCTCAAGCGATAGATTGGGACAGCCTATCTCTATGTGGGTTCATGTCTGTTTTTGTGCTTAAAAATGTCATTATTTGACAAGGCCTCTAATGTGGGTTTCATTTCATCCTGTGCAGCTCTTTCAAAGGCAGTAATGGGGTCTTTTCTTGAGTTTCACCGGCCAGCATTAGCCAATCTCTTTGATGCTCTTCCTGTCTATCTCTGGTTTCTCCCTCTCTCTAATTGTCAGACGGTAATTGGTCGATGGGTGTTGGTGCGTGTCGGCGCTGCTCGGCTCGTCACTTCAGCAGTCAAGTCAAATGAAACTATGACAATATCAGATCTCACTAATGAGCTGAGTGTTGAGAATGGGCTAATTATGAACTATCATGTCTTCTAAAACAGCTTTGCAAAGTATTGAGTCTGCTGTCATTGCTTCCTTAAGTTCTTAATGGAAGAAGTTGGGGCTGTCTGCTCCACACACACATACACACACAACCTTCCATTTTTATTGCTTAGTTTAATGTTTCTGTCAGATATAGGCCTATTATTTGCAAAGGAACTTACATCTGGCAAGTGGAGGATGTATAGTGTGTGGAAAACAATACTTGTGAATCTTTGCTTCTTTTTAATTGCAGACAGTACCTGAAGTATATTTCATTGTGTTTGCGTTCCCCTGAGAAACTTTGTGTTTACTCGCAAAGAATTTAGCTCCAACATCAGGAAAAAACTCACTAGCAAGTAGCCTTAGGCGAAATCCAAAAACGCCCCCTATATCCTCAAATAGGGCATTATTCGGGGGGACAGTCATTTGTAGTGGTGTCCGAAACCATACTGGACGTAATCATAAAGTGCACTTATTCTATCCCACATTGCACCGCAACAACCAGTGTACAGCCGATGTACGCTCAATGGCTGTCTGAATTCGCTCACTCTTTTCCATTCACTCCTTCAAGTGTATTGTATTAGTGGACTAATGTAGGGAATAGTGATTGCTGATATAGGGTTTAGGGGGCTATTTCAGATTCAGCCTTAGTGATCTTGAAGACATTAGCCCCTTACACACAGCAATCCCGTTGAACAAGCAATGCAAGAGTGGATGTCTATTTATCGTATAGCAAAAGTGCAACTAAATAATGCTTCACAAAAAATAAAGCGAAGATGATGAACGAATGGCAAGGAAGCACAAAAAAGACAAAACAGACATACACAAGAGTAAATGCAAACAAGAGTTTGTTGTTAGTTGCCAACAGCACAGCAGATCCAGACAAACAATGACACTCAAAATTAGTGTTAGTGGAATCAAAGCAAGCAACCTCAGCGTCTGTTTTCATGCCTTCCCGCTTAGCTTTCTCCTGTGTGCTGGAAAGATTTTCTAATATTAACATGGGTCCTAAAGCTCTTTCTTAGTCATAACCCTTCATTTTCCAGTGATATTTTGATGAGCTTATCTCTTTTGTAATATCTCTCAGACAACTCTCTCTTTCTACAGTCTTTTTTTCAAATCTTCCTCTTGCTCATTCTCTCCTCCACTGCCATACGCTCCCTAATGTTGATTGGTAATGGCTACACATGTTTGTTGTTGTGTCTGGTTGTCAGTCGACCAACTTTCAAATATCGCCCACCTCACTTTAATGCACATTTCTGCTTTCAAATAACCTTATTTGCTACCACTAAATTAAATTACATGCATATTGGCAAATAGTAATGGGCAATATAAACGATATGCAATATAAACAATATAAAATTGGCCTACGATAGAGATTTTAATTCTATTGCACTATCACGATAATGCATGTTGATGACGCAATCCACCCGCGAAATTTAAAGCTACGAGCTGCAACCGGCTGCAACGCATCATCGCATTCGTCATCTTGAGTAAACATGGATGAAAGCGAAACTGAGGAGCTTGTGAAAAAGACCGGTGCCGTGCAACATCCATTATTTGGATTTGGTTCGAATTTAAGCCGTCCGACGAGCAACCGCAAACTATACTCTGTAGAGTGTGTGGGGCAACAGTTCCGGCGTTACGCCTGTTTCACACATACTCCGTTTACAGTCCATGTGCGGTGCGTATTTTTTTACGTACCCATGTAGGAAAGAAACACAAGACTTCAAGCTTTTTCTTTGTTAAAGTCTCTGCAGCTAGTGTACTTGAATTTATTTATCTGCAACATTATGTTGTATAATTACAGTTTTCATAATAAATGTTCTCAAAACTACATGCAACATTTCTTTCTTTCTTTTTTAAAAATACATTTAGCGGTTTGGCTTTCCTTAGAACCATTTCAGAACAGGTTACATAGACCCTATTATAATTTATATTTTGTGATATATATCGTTATCGCAAGAGGCTGCAATGTATATCGCAACATGGATTTTAGGCCATATCGCCCATCCCTATTGGCAAACATTGGCCGCCCTGCTCAATCTATACTTGTGTGTATAAAAACCAATACTGCTATTTTTTTTACAACCATTTGCACAGACTGCTGTGCCATTACTGAATAAGCCACTTTTTTGCATGAAGATCTGTTATTGTGATATCATGCATTCCATATTTTGTTGCCCATAACAAGGAAACATAGATTGGTTGGTTTGCATGTCAGATACATGTGAGTAGGTGAATCTTCTCCCAAATAGGCTACAATACGCACCGGACATTGATCTATATGGAGGATGTTCCCTTGTTAACACTGCATTGCTTTCTCCTTTTGAGGCTGTTTCGTGATAATTTTTTAACATTTAAATAGAAGTGTAATGGCTGGTCTAGTGTAAATCATTTATGTAATGGAATAATTTGATGAACCATACAATTACCCTCTTTGTATTATAATGTAAGTGCTTATAGATGCTTTACATACATGTGTTGGTGTGCTTTCATGTGATTCACTTGGTTGAAGCACTCCATTAAGCTACTCCTCCTGTGTTGAGAAACTGGGCCAACTAAATCAATTACCCTATGCACTAACGAATAGAGGCAATTTGCATAATAAGCTTCAGTATGTGCTGAGGTCATATTGATAGGAGACGAGTATGGTTTTGTGATTAGATTGTGCATTATTGTCTTATTGACCCTCCACGGCAGGCCATGATGATTTTCATTACAGCTCAAATTGGGCTGGATAGTTAGCATCTGGAAGAGATGAAAGGAGTTAATCAATTTAGCTATAAGGACATGGACATGCACACACACACACACACACACACACACACTGACTCGCTCTTGCATAAACCCCCCCCCCCACACACACAAACAAATCTCCCTTGTCTCCCTTGTCAACTACCTCCAGAAAGCACAATTACATCCACCCGGACAGTGTTAGCGCTTTCTCTCCCTTTAATCCAGCATATACAAAGATTTTGTATCACAAAATTTTGCTGCAAATTTCATGGAATTGAACTCTTGCTGTGGGTAATTTCTCTCACTCTGCAAGGTCAAGTGGAAAAGTGCTTGGCCAGTCAGAATCTATCTGTATCAAACATCCTTCCTTTATCTCCAGAAGACACATGCACACACAAACAAACAGCTTCCTCTCATGTAAATACGTGCTGCCTTTTTGCTTACTGTTTTGATGTCCATTGTTTCAGCAGTGACCTCACACAAAGATAGGGAAAAATACTGGTACTGAAAAAATTGTGATATCAAAAATGTGTAAAATGTAAAATGCCAACATTGCTCATGTTTTTTTACCTGGCAGATAATGTGAACGATCTTGCTAGCTGTCCTCAACTCGCTGAACACTGAGCTGTAGAACCGAAATATGGATTTGGATTCTCTGCGTACAGACATAATGTAATACAATTAGGGATGTCCCAATCAAGTTTTTTTTTGCCTCCGAATCATACAGAGTCCCAATCTGATACATTCGTTTTTGCGCGTCATGCACAAACTTTCCCTCTTCTTTCTTTTTAATGGTGGTTTGCAACCACATTTGAAGGTGCATACCGCCACCTACTGTTCGACACCTGCTTGATATCTGACGTAAAATAAAATATCAGGCTTAGGATAGCCTAATCCGATCCTTAGGATAGCCGATCCTTGAGATTGTCTTGGGACATCCCTTGTTACAATATTGCATTACTCCATAAAAAAGTAACTGGGGTGTATTCACACCTGTCTTGTTTGGTTCGATTGAATCGAACTCGAGTTCGTTTCCCCCCTTGGTGTGGATCTTTTGAGCAGGTAAGAATACGGCAATCGCACTCGGGTGCGGACCAAACAACCGTACCGACAACTAGCTGAAGAGCTGGTCTTGGTCCGGTTCCAAACGAACTCTGGTACGGTTCGAATTTCTGTCCAATGAATGGATGACCTCAGCACACGTATGGTTATTTTTACAAATTTTGGTTCACTTGCAAAAAGGGCAGTGTGAAAGCGAACCACATCAAACAAAAAAAAAAAAAAACATTGTATTTGGTCCGGACCCAAGCAAGTGAACTAGCTGACTTTCCTGGTGTGAATACACCCTTTGTTACTTTTTATTGCAAGTGATGCGTCACATTACTTTTGTGTTACTGTTTCTCAGCTGGGCTGGGCTTGCTTTTTTGTTTTGTTTTTAATGACAAAAAGTTCTATATTTTGGCAAATGTAAGGGACATTTCACACCAAAAGTGAAACGATTAAGTCTCAGGCTGAAGGAAATGCAAATTCACACTTGTACAGTAGAGGGTGGAGCTCAAACAAACGTATAGCTGTGTTGCCATTCTGGATTGCAGAAGAATAGGACACAGGAGAAGTTCAACACTCTTACTTAAGCAATAAAAAAAATTAAACCCAAATGTGATATGTATACATGTTGAGTTTTTTTTTTTCAATGCAACTTGCATTGCTTACTTAAAGTAACTCAATGTTAATTAAAGCAATTTTACTTTACTAGTTACTTGAAAAAATGTATCTGATTAATCTGGCTCACTGTCTTCTAAACGTTGTGCATCATTTCCCAGAATGGCCTAGCAACAAAGTGTACATTCAGCTTTGAACACTAAGTAGGGAGCTTTCTTAAGGAAAATATGTCCCAATATATAGAGGATGTCGTTCCTTTTGTTCTCACCAGAGTTGCTCCATCCTAATGTAATTCTGGCTTTCAGCGTTCGCTCTGTGGAGAAGGCCCGCACTGAGCTCCTGCCCGAGATCGCTCAACTGCGCGCCAAAGCTCAAGAAGAACAAAAGAAACGAGAGAACCAGGATTCGCTGGTCCGTCGCCTACAGAAGAGAGTCCTACTGCTCACCAAGGTGAAAATCATATAAATAAACATTTTCAGCTATCTTGTCAAAATACTTTGGAAACATAGAGTACTATTAAGTTTCATAAACAAAAACATCCCCAGTGCAAAATGGCTATATCTTTCTCTAGAAAAATTAGATAGGTACTACTTTTTGCCTGTGTTTAAAACCTGATGTTTTGTAATGTAAGTGTGCTCAATATATCAACAACTAAGAAAGTATTTTTACATTTACCAAATTTCATTAAGTAGCACATTCATTTTCAGTTCTGCTATGATAATATAATATACCAAATTAGCACATTACAGTATAAGTGCTAAAATTTGTTATTTTTACTTAAGAAAAGCCAGTAGATTGATATGCAATAAAACAAAACAAATAAAACTGGGAAAGGGAACCTGAGTGGCACCAAATTAAAGAACAAATCAAAACAAAATAATTCCCCCAAGTCTAATCCCCAAGTCCACCCTGCCTACCTAAAGAAAAATGTAGTTAATAAACCAAATTCTTCTGCGTTTGGACGCCCTAACTAATCTACTCTGTCTACGGAAAACACAAAAGTACGTGGCAAGGGGTGGCAGACACTCCTTATCTAATGTGTCTAACATTCAAACACCTCTGTGTGCACCATGTATATTGCGTAACCTTGCGTTCTCTTTTACCCAAACAAAAGAACATCAAGTTGAATCGAACAGCGGCATAAGGCACAGGTAACAAGTAGTAGGTTCACACATTCAGTAGGATTTGATAAACAAATTATAACAAAATATAAATAACCAAACAAATGAACACAGACACACTTGCACGTCTGTCAATGAAGCACGCCGGATGCTCTTAAACAGGCAGTGTGGCAGTGGATTGGGTGAAGTCATGACTCCTTGATGATGATTGGCAGGGGACATATCCAATAGTCAGAGACCTGAGAGTGAAATAGCGGAATAAAAAATAGAGATGGAGAGAGAGATACTGAAAAGAATCACTACAGCACATGGAACATAACAGTCCAAAACTGAAAATCCTGTCATCATTTACTGTCATTTCAAACCCATAAGACTTTTGTACATCTTCAAAACACAAATGAAGATATTTTTAATGAAACCTGAAAGATTTATGTCCCTCAATTGAAAGTGAAGAAAAACCTTTGACGCTTGAAAAAGTTCATGAGGACATTATAAAATAAATCCATATGAATCAAGTAGTGGTTTGTAAACTATTGACATCAAGCAAGCATGTTTAAGATTCCGTTTAGCATATTTAATGTTTTATGTATGAACTTTGAACATGGGTTATATGTGAAAAACATCTGCTCATCATTTAGAGTGATCATATATATAAATCCGTTTGTGTTTCGAAGATCTTTTGGGTCTAAAATGATATGAGGGTGAGGAAAATAGTCATTAAAATGTCTGATATGACCCGTTATCTTTGTCTCCACCTCGTTCTCATAGACGGTATGAGTGGCTGTAACTTCTGTAGAAATCTAGAACGTGTCCTACTTCCTGACCTGAAGTCTTTCCAACGGCTTGGATGAGATTTAGATAAATTGCTGGACCTTATTGCGCATATGAATAATACTCCTGTTCTTTGTCTGTCAGCAGCTTGGTTAATCGGTAATTAACAAAGGCTTCAAAACACTCGAATCATATATCCTAAATAGGTGGTATTTGTTTTAATGAAGTCAATGTTTGGGTGTAATGATGTCTACACTGGAGACATTCGGAGCATCTTCACCAAACTGATTTAAACACACATGGACAATTAGAGCTGTCAGAACAAGTAATTAAGAGTTAGTATAAGCAAGCATGCTCTCATATTTCTCTGTTGTTCAGTTGTTAATTACGTTGATGGTAGACTGTGCTTAGTAAAATGTGGATGCATCTAATAAGTTTGTCCAGTAAAATCGTGCGGACAATAATACAAATGCACAATTTTTCTGTCTACAAATCTAATTAAGCATAACCGCATTTAAACATGAGATAAAGTGGTTTTTAAGATCTAGAAAAAGTTCTGTAGTTTCCAAACTTTTGAGTAGTACAGTATATGATGATAAACCGTTTACACACACACACACACACACACACACACACACACACACACACACACACAGTTCCAGAAAACAAATAGAATTGACAAGCTAAAATTAGGAGGCTGTTTGTCACTTGCCATTATTGACAACTTTAGCGCTTCGCCTGCTGCAGAACCAGGAAAAGTGCATCAGCTGTCTACTGAAGATTAACAGTTTTCTAGCTATGATTAAAAGCCGAGATAAAAAGGTTTTATTGTAGCATTGACCCATGTTCTCCATTAAATGAAGATCCATATGGGTGGAAAAAAAACTGCAGTGCGGCACAGATTGGTTTCCTCACTCACTCACCCACATAGATTCTCTCTTCGGCACAGGTCTGTGCCAAAATAATAGAGTCCTAAATGAGAGTTTGCTATCTGTGGGACGAATGAGGTGAGTTTAAGATAGCACGGGTGAATTTCATTACAATAGAAGAAGAAAAATAGCTTTTGAAGACATTTGTGTTTGTGTGAATATACGGATATGTGTCGGTGTGTTGACACCCCTTAGGTGGTATAACTTGTATTAAAAGAAAGATCTGAACTGTTTTCATGACTTATAATAATAATACGGATACCTCTTTGACCTTTAAAAAGTAGTACAGAGTTACAAATGAAACTGACATAAGTTTTCAAATGTCTGTTTTTAAAAATTTCATAACTTAAGTTAGTTTTTGATAGCCAGGGTTAACAAGAATTGAGGTATATGATTAACACCTGGATGAATCTCACATAAACATGTCCGTGTTATTTTATTACAAAATTGATAGAGGAAAAATGATTATATTGTGCTTATATTGTGTAAAAACAAAAATAAATTCTAATTTTCTTGACCATTAATCATATTTACTGTATTACTATAATGCAACAAAACCATTTAAATTGTAAAGTATATTATAAACAAAGCATTTCAACATACCACCATATTGTATTATGATTTAAATTGTTAAAAAATGCATTCGTTTATTTTATACTATCATACTGTATATTTAAAAATAATACATTAATATTACACCATTTGAAAATAATAAACTCAAACTGTGTATATGTTTTTTTTTACAGTGCAATTATCATGGCATATAAATATTTTGTATTTTATATATTTTCTTAAATATTTCAGAAGAAATGTGACCTTTTTGTGAAATTCACAGCTAAACCTACATGGATGATGTGACGTCAGTCGCATTGATTGTTACGTCAGGTGAACTTAACTAAAACTCCACAAATGCATCATTCATTTTCCATTTAAACCGATGTTAATGGTCTGTTAGTGAAGGTTGTAATCAACATTAACCTTCACAACCTTTCTAGTTTGGGTGCATATATGTGCATGTGTCTGTTGGCGTTTTAGTATTCTCAGTTGACACTCCGGATAATGGATCACAATGTTTTATTGATCCTGCTGTTTTCAGCTTTAGAGACTAGACTAGATTTAATTTCGGTTTAATCGACTCTAAAATGAGATTTTTACACTGATGACTCCAACTCAGAAGGGAGCTCGTTCACCCCATTAATTCTCCTCTAATATTTCTTGCATCTCTCCTCTTGTATTTAGAGCAATACAGTGGCATTACAACTGATGCCTGCCAATTAAATTGTACTACATTGATTAGGTTGACCGTTAAAGCATGTGAAATAAGTTCAGTAATAAGTGAAACATAATCAAGCTGTAGTAATTAAATTTAGATTAAGACATTGAGCACATTCTATCATTTGGAAATTGTTTTTTTTGTACTTAATCACCCTACAATAAAAATCAGCATCATCTGTTTATGCTTCTGCAAGCATCTCAGATAGTTCAACTTCCACACAGATAACTATATGCATAATGTCTTTGTATTGTATTGACCTAGCTTAGCCTGAATTGAGTTCTGGAATTGAAACTTGTGCTTTTGTATGTGGGTCAGGAGCGCGATGGAATGAGGGCCATATTAGAGTCGTACGACAGCGAGCTGGCCACAAGTGAATACTCCCCTCAGCTCATGCTCCGGGTCAAGGAGGCAGAGGACATGCTGCAGAAAGTCCAGACTCACAACACTGACATGGAGGTGAGAACTACATTACCCATAATGCACACTCAGCGATTTGTTCAAGTGTGGGGAATCTGGGTGTTTGCAGGTTGCAGTTATGGGTGTGACGAAAGCTCTTTACAATTGGTCTTGAAAGCGGCCTGTTAAAGTTAGGAGTTACCGTAAAACTTCAAATAATAGCCGAGTCCCAAATAGACGCCGGTCTCTTTTACACGCGACAGGTTTGGATAAATAAAGGACGGTCTCAAATAGAGGCCTGGTCTGTTTTTTATTTTCGGGTTGTATTTAATCTTCTAAAACCCGTCTAGACTCCGGTCTCTTTCACACGCGACAGGTTTGGACGAATAAAGGACGGTCTCAAATAGAGGCCTGGTCTGTTTTTTATTTTCGGGTTGTATTTAATCTTCTAAAACCCGTCTTATCGTCTGTTTAAGCCAGTTCTTTGGTGCAGATTGCGCACGCAAGAGAGCTCTGCACATCTGGGCGGGAGCTGTTAGCGCAAGCAAGGCAGGCAGAGTTAGCGGAGGCCCGAGACGAAGAAGTGGAGGAGAGCCGCGAGGAGGAGGAATTCGCCAATGAACTTGTAGTTGAGGATCGCAGTGATGATGATAGTGATGAATAGGGTCATTTTGTATCACATGATTGCAGTTGTTTTGCAGGATAGCCTTCATTCTTACTTGTTGATGTGTTTCGGGCAACAAGTTCATAGGCTCGATGAATATGTACCGGTAACCCGTCGCGTCACGTCTATGACAACTCGAGGTATTATGATATTCTCAATTCATTCAGTTAACGGACGGTCTGAGGTAAAGTGTTCAGACTGCAGACTTAGCAACGATTGTATTTAATTGTACAGTACAATCATAACATAGTACAGACATTATCTTAATTTCATAATGTCCTTAAACATAAAAATATTGCTGGCCATAATCTGAGAAAGTGCGCGTCTGGTGTGCGATACCTCGAGTTGTCCTAGACGTGACTGGCGCAGCGCTTCTCGTCCGGTCTGCGACCCCCTTAATTCTTACATTAACTGATTTGTTAAACTGTAACACATTCGAATTATAAAATAAAACGTAATATAATGCGGTAACCTCCTACTGTCATGCTTTTCCGTCTATCAGCCTATGCTATTTGGATCGTTATCTCTAGGCTTACACTCAATGAACAACATCTCAAAACTAAATTAAAGGCCTGTCTCATATAGACGCCTGTCTCAAATAGAAGCCGGTGCAGTTCGGCAATTTGGGAAAATAAAAGCCTGGGCTATTATTTGAGGTTTTACGGTAGTTTCCGTCGTAGCATTTCACCTTTTGGCATGCCCATTACTTTAACCTGCAGCTATCCCTGTCTCGATTTGTTTACATCCCTGCAGCATTTTACATGTTTTAAACTGTTTTAGTATAATGTATGGATTGTATATGTTGCTGTATATTGTTATTAGGGCTGTCAATCAATCAATTTAATTGCAACTATTTGAGAAGTAACTGATTCAGTTACTTGGTTGTTTCAGCAATTGATTCAGCGATGATTCTCTTAGCATTAATTTATGCAACAGCACTCTTTACTCGTCTGATTAAAAACTAGATTTAGTGTTTCTCAAACTGTGTCAGTGCATTTGGAATGCAAACATTGAACACTCAAATAACTCCATACCTTTTCACTTTTTTATTTGTATTTCTATGAATTACGGTTTCTCTCTCATGGTCTCTCTCTCTTGCTTCACCCATGAAGTAAAATCACTCATGAATTTACTTCAAAAACATCACCCATTTATTGAGGTTTAATGACAATTACAATTCCTTCATTTTATGAATGCTAATGATTCTGAAGTATTGTTTTGTTTTTTTTGTTTCCTGTCTGGGTTTGACTTTGAATTATGAATAATTTATTTAATCTCATGTGTTAATGTGTTGACTTATTTGTAGGGCACATAAATACTCATGTTCATTTATTGCAAAACAATGTGAAAAACATGCCTTGATTTATTTATGTAATTATAATAAACATTTTAAATGTAGTGTTCTTGGCAACAATGCAAATACAAATGACCTGGACAGTAGTATGAAATACCACAATAATCAAATATTAAATAACTCTATAATTACATATAAATTAATCCTAACCGACTGTTTACGCGAATACTCGCAGAGACGAGCATTTGCCGTGAAAAGAACTCAAGACACTCGCTAGCTGTTTGAGAGGTGGCTTTATGTGTGCGACTGCTCGTGCTTTGGCCAAGAGCGCACAGAATACTGTCTCTCAGAGATTGCACGAGTACCAAATGGTTTAATATCACTTGATTTTTTAAATTAGCAAGACTTAAAACGATGTGCAAATAATACTCTTTAGTAAGGATGTTACACTGGCTCGAGTGGGGAAATGACAATTCCGTCAACTGTTCTGAAACTTGAGCTAAAGTCTTGTATCGCACTTGCAGCCATTTGTGCATTTAAAGAGAGAGAAGTTGCTGTACTGCTGAATCACTAATATTGGTTGTGAAATTATGTTTTACAGAGTTTTCAAATGATTCATTTTCTCTGATAATCTGTTCGGATTCATTTACTCATTCAAACTGCATGCTATATTGCTTCAATGTTTGGAGGAATAACCCGCTTTATAATCATGAAATATGCAGGAATTTGTAAAATTATGCGCAATACCTGCAATCCCTTGCCGAAAATCAGGCCCTGTAGCTATATTGCCCAGATATTTTTTTTTTTTTTTATCTTTGGTTACATCAGCAGAAAAGTCATTCAGAAGCAGAGACTAACAAGTTATTACAATTTGAGGTAATATCAAACTTCTTATAAGGAAGGAGAATTATTGGAAGTATTAGATTTTGTTATAAAATATGTGGTTCTATTAAGCTCTTTAGACTGTGTTAAAAAACCTGTGCTGGTGTTATAAAAGGTCAAGACCTCTTCTCATGGAGATGGGCCTGTCTCGATGGACAAGTATCCAGACAACTTTCTTGACATTGATGGCACTCACGACTTTGTAATCAAGGACTTGTTGTTGTGGGAATAATTTGTTTCACTCTTATAGACTCAACTGTTTAAAGCCCAGGAGGAAGCAGGCACCTTCAAATTACAAGCTCAGATGGTAAGTCACATCCATCACCATGGGAACTTCCTTTTGGCATTTATGCGATTATGTCAGCTACCGCTTCAATTATAAATGGATTAAAATTTGCTGTATAATGCTTGCAAGAAATGAAAAACCACACAAGTCAATTCAAGATATTAGACAAGAATTACATTGCTTCAAGGCTGCAGGTGATTCATTTACTCGGATTTACAGGCAGTTGTAGTTTTTGACATAGTGCTGCTGATCTTTTTGTCTTTCATTCTGTTTTTATCACTTGCTCAGGTGATCTCTGAACTTGAGGCTCTAAAAGAGCAGCAGATGTCTAATGCCGAGAAAACCACCTTAGCAACAGCAGAGGAAGTCTGCTCTCTCAGGTAACAAGAGATGTTATAAATGAACCTTCATACTATGTTTCGTCTGTTAAAACATTTATCACGTTTAATCTGATCTTTCTGGAAGCCTGTTTCAGCTTACAAAGTCACACTAGGATATAAAGTCATATTGTGCAAAATAAAGTCACAATTGTGATTGTATACAATTGTTATATATTTAGTTTTTTATTCTTTGTTGGTTAATTGTGATCTATGGAAGCCTGTGTCCACCAGTCGCTACAACTCATGTCACTGAAAATCGCCAGCTCTCATTGAAATGTTCATGCCACTTTGTCACTGTAAGTCGCTGGCATTGAGAACAGGGCTTTAGACTGAGTGAAACTGAAGTCTGTGGGGTTTTTTTTTCATGGCCTGTTGCATTGCCTAATTGCTATGCAAATGTGATTATACTACATTAGCTTTTGTGGCCTTGCTTGGAAAGTACGCTTTCATTCGGTGCCTACTTCCTCCTTTTTCCTCATTCTTTTTGATCCTGTAATTATTCTCTATAGAATTTCATTTAATCACTTCTGGAACCATTTCACTAAGCTGTTTACACCTTAATTGAATATTTGTTGTATTGAATACAAGTTCAAGAGCCACATAGTAATCTTCAAAACCAAAACTAAACCAACTTGAATGTTGTCCAGAGCTTTTAAAATGACCAAATTACTTTCTGAGAAATGATACAGGATATAACGGTTCAACAAGTTTCCACTAACTGTCTGGGACCACTATATAATGTGAATAGAAATGTTATTTTAGTATCTCTTAGTATTTGGTATGTCCTTTTGCTTTTGATTGTCTATTGTATATTTACTCTGCAATCAACCTCCCAAACTCCAGAGTTGAACACATACTTGTTATGGTTGTGTTCCACCATGCTTGACTGAAAAATAGATGTTTATGGTTTATTTTTGTGATTTAAAAATTTGATGGAAGAATTTATTATGTTTTTCAGGGAGAAGATTGAGGAATTGGAGGCAGAACGACAGCGGCTGGAAGAGCAAAACAACATACTGGAGATGAGACTAGAAAGGCATAACCTCCAGGTGATACTTTAATTTTCATTTCAGCCTAAATTTAAAGTCCAAAGTAGTCAAATCATGTAACGTGCCTGTCGTCATATGCAGTCTACTGTGGGACATGCTTGATATTAAAAGAGTTATTAAAAGCGCATTAAGCTGTGAAACTGAACTTGTGCTGCTTACCAGGCACCTTTCTGTTTGTGTGCTCTGATGCGGAGCAGAACAAGCAAGGTATGCTTTGGGCTTTGTGGTCTACGGTGGCCGAGAGAGCTCAGCGCGCAGCAACTGAAGAAAACGCATACAAATAGAAAAAACACCTGCAAATTAAGAAAACATCATCTTCAGTTTTACAACACCTGTGTGCTCCAAATACACACAACACAACCAAATAATGAAATGTACTGCAAAAGTTCACAACACAACCAAACACAGAAACGCGCTGCAAATAGCACAGACCACAACGGAAATGTTTCCAGGGGACCCCCATAAGTGACGAACCCGGCTGGGACATGCATAGCTCAAAGTGTACTTTTTTATTTTATTTTTTTTAACTTTAATTTTTGTTGCGAAACATACAGAGATTACATGTTTTTGACACATAACTTTGTATTCAAAATATACAAAATGTATTAATATGTTCAATGTCATCAGAATTCAAATGAGTAAAGAAGAGTTAACAACTTATAGATTGTTACATTGTACACATTTTGTCATGTTATGGACCCCGTTCTGCGTTGTCTTGTCATGGGAACATCCCAGGTGAAAATAATGAGGACATTACGTTGTCTTTCGTTGCTCCCTTCATCAAGTGCGTTCCAAATGGCTACATAATGGCCCACTTCAAGGGCTCTGCTGTCTGCCCTCCGAAGGGAGTAGGGCATAGGGATGCTCACAAGCAATAAGCACGTCCCAGCCGTGTTCGTCACTTTTGCAGCGTGTTTCTTTATTTGGTTGTGTTGTGTGTATTTGGAGCACACATGTGTTGTAAAACTGATGAAGATGTTTTCTTAATTTGCAGGTGCTTTTCTATTTGCATGTGTTTTCTTCAGTTGAAGCGTGTTGAGCTCTTTCGGCCACTGTAGTGGTCATTTAAATTCAAAAATATGTCAAAATGCCGGCCTTGTCCAGTTTTTAAAGTAAGCACTCAGTTATGTTTTGAAGGGGTCATGACATGAGAAATCACATATTGACATATAAGAGGTATTTGCACCATTCAAAAATCTTGCAAGTTTCAAAATGTCCTTCTCATTATAAACAAAGCATTTATTATACCAAGGTCATTTGTATTTTATCCTATGCAGTGAAGTTAGCAAATCATAACAGTGGCCTTTTACTGACAAGCCTTAAAGGAGCTGTCACTTAAACAGATCATTTCAGACAGAGGGGCAGAATGAGTGCTGAAAATAACCCATAAGTTTTTATACACACACACACAAACACAAATATATACATACACAGTGTATATATATATATATATATATTGTGTGTGTGTGTGTGTGTGCAAAAAAACCTTTATAAACACTGTAAGTGAACATTTTAGGAAGGAACTTATTAAAAAAATATTTTTTAAAATCTGTGGACGACAAGATAAAGACAGAGACAGTGAAAGATGGAAACTGGAAAGCCACAGGGCATCAGAAGACATGTGGGATTCCACTATTGCATTGCTTCGGGATGCAAATGAGTTTTACCTTGTTAAAGCAAAGGACAAAAGGGTCCATTTTCAAAAACTGCTGCTGAAACGGAGAACAATACTGCTTCGCTTCCCGATACACAATCAAGCACAAGTCCTACTGCCTCAAGATTTCCATAGTTACACTGGCTATACAATATGTTGTCAAAATGAATGTCAGAAATTAAAATGAACCACAACCATTATAAACACCCATTTGTTATTCCACAACATACAGAGATCAAAGCTGATGCAAACCACAAAATAAATATTTCTTACCGTGACTCCATGTTTAATAATCCAGGACTCCATATGTTGGATAATCTCCAAACATTATACCTAATACCGTCATCTTCCTTGCCATCATCTTTTTGGATCCGTTTGTATTGTGTGCAGTAAAGTTTCTAACCAACACTGACTTTTGAAATAATCCATTTAAAAAGATAAAATAATGTTTCTAATCTGCCCGGGTTTATCTATTACTAGTAAAGATCAAAGAACATAATCAAAGCTATAATAATCTTCATTAATCCAACAGAGCTGATGTCACAAGTTGTTGTACTGCAAGATGGCCACGCCCTGGCTACATTTTCGTTTTAAGTGAGCGTAAATTGTTGGGAAAGAAATATTAGATCTGTGCATTCGGTCTTAAAGTGAAAAACGAGAAAACAACTCACTGCTCTTGACTGAATTACTTTTAGTAGTTTTATAATAATCTGTGTATATTTAATTCATACGTTGAAGCAGTATATTATTTTTACATTTGATTACTTCAATTTATGTAGTGGACCATTAGCTGAATACTGAAGACTTGCATGAAAAAGGTTAAGCATTATTTAATTGTATATTTTTTTCCGTTGTTTTTCATTTTCTTCTGTGTTTTTATTCTATTACTGACTGTTTACTTTTCTTCAATAATTGTTTAAAACTTTTTATAAAAGAATTACTAAAATTTTGTCATTTTGCCCACTCCTAATCATATTAAATAATTGTGATTACAATGTTGAACAAAATAATCATAGTTATGATTTTGCCATAATTGATCAGCCCTACCTCATGCTGTTAAGCAGGCTAATATGGAGTTCACTGTTATTGTTTATTGAAGTAATTCATGAACACCAATGTGGTTCTCTGGTTTTGAATGTGCAGCCTACATAAAGTATATGGATGCAGTTTCTTCACACACAAAGAATATTTTAATATGAGTGCTATATCATTATAATATGAGTAATAATCATTATAAACAACCGTGGTCACAGTATTGGGAAATAATCCACAATAACAGTATGATATGTCAATCATGCAGCTCTAGCTCTAAAGGGGTCATGAATTGAGAAATCATAATTTCCTTGATCTTTTGACATGTTAAAGGTCATTGTGCTGTGAAAACATCCTGGAAGTTTCAGAACTCAAAGCGTCTTGTTAACCCAAACATTTTTTTTTTTTAATCCAAGCTCAGAAAACAACTCGTTTGGAATTTTGTCACATTATGACGAACATCATTTTGTCTTTGGCCCTCCCACTGGTGCGTTAGTGAGGATCACTGGACTAAAAATAACATTGCCTTCCAAAGGATCCTAATGCTAGGAAAGTGGTTATTTATTTTCAACTGTGAATGTCTCATTAGAGCATTATTTGTTTGTTCTGTACATTTCACTGTGGATTTTTAGGTAAATCAGTCGCATTTCGGCGCAGGCTTTGCAAACAGTCTTTTACTGTAAGATATGGACCGGACAGTATTGCCACAACATGTAAGCAACTGTTAATTCTAATGCTTAATCTGTAATCAGTGATTGGTTATATGATTCATGTACAGTTAGACATTTGTCTCAGTACAGTTATTTGTCTCAAAATCGTTTATTGCTGTTTATCAAGCCAGTGGCTAAACTATCAACCTCACATTGTTTCTCTTAGTGGCATGAAAATAATCTGTTATGTAAATTGTAATTAAATTATATACAGAAAGCGATCAAAGAACACTCCCTTCACAATCACTGGAGCTGTCAATCACAGCGCATCAGTGACTGAGTTCTGGACTTTTGCCAAAACAAATAATCCCTATTATAATCAATAACACTGTCTGCACTCCTTTTTACATCATTTTCAAACTGTTAGTTATGATGAAAACATTTGTGAGAGTGTTGAAATCAAGTTACAATGACGAGATCACTGCATTCATGCGCTCAACAGACATGTCTGTCATTGGCTACAATGCTCACCGCTGAAACCTTTCATGCGACAGGAGTAGATCTAAATGTAATGCTACAATCAACAATTTTCACGATTAGTTAATCTTGACAGCTGTAGTAGTAAACACAGTAAAAAACTGAAATAAGATACTGAACTCTACAGCAGAATGTATGAGATTGATTTCTCAGTTATTGTTCATAAATAAGAGTTCTATGATTGACCAGCCAGTATCTATAGAATTTCAGTGTTTTTTGCTGGTGCAGATACTAAAGCTCTATTGTCCATTTTAACGTGTGAGGTAATTTTGTTACCTTGACTATAAAAACGTTTTTTTCTTTTTTCTTCTTTCATAAAACTGCTTTTTTTCAAAGGTGCAGTCAACTTAAACTCTCTCTTCCTCAACTAACATGACTTCATTGCTGGTCTTAATTTTAATTGCCAAATTATCCTTGGCATATGCCATTTTAGGACACTGAAATGAAAATAAATGTGCAGTAGGCTCAGTTTGAGGCTAGCTTAGTTTCCACAGTAACTCAGGTATATGTGTTTCTTCTCCAAAGCCGAAATTGGCACTTGAGACCATATTGTGTTCGCCTGCAAAACTCATTCTTACAAGTCCTCTTCAAATCACAGGAAAAAACCTGTTTTCTCCATCAACCTATAGTTGGAAAAATATCTTGTATTTAAAATAATTGATCCAGAAAAATAAAAATAATTTTTAATGAAATAAAAAAATGATCCAGATATAAGTTGACTTCAAATAAATCATGAACACTGGTCCATATGGGTCAACAAGGAGTTTTGATGGTTCTTCACATCATTTTTCCCTATGGTAGGACAAATTATTCTTGGCATGCTGGGGATTGCTAGCTTTTAATATGCTTTTAAAAATATTAGTTTAATAATAGCACAGTAGTGTTTTTATTTATTTCTGTTAGTCAATAAATAATGTAGAGGCACTTAGTGGAAACTTGTACTATAAGTCCTAGTGTTTAAATAAATATGCCGTTTAGGTATGCGGTTGTGTATTGGTATACTATATTGATATATTAGGGAAGGAGGTATGTCTAATATATACACTGCAATATAAAATAACGTGCTGTGTTGTATTAAGAAACTTGATGAACACAAATCACAAAGACAAGATTCATTATTTGTATTCTACAAATAAATAAGCCTGACACCAGTGCCAAAACAGCTTCAAATATGTAATATATGAACAACATATATAAAAGTAAAAAGTAATATTGCAAAACCCTTACAGCAGTGGCCAAAAGTGATATAGGAAAATTTATATTTCTATTCAAATATTAATAAAATTTGTTAAAGATTTTGTAAGCATATTGTGTAATTGTGCTTTGATTATGTACTTACAAATTTGTGTGGACATAATTTATGGCCAGGCTGTCAAACAAAGAAATGTTAAACATGGGAAAACAAGAGAGAACCAAAAAAAAAAAAAAAAGCTGATTGTTTTTCTATGCTTTGTAGCTGCAGCCTGTTTTTTTGCCAAATAATTTTGCCAGATGAATACCTTAACCAATTTAGTGTGTTGTTCTTCCCTTGTATTTAAATAATATAAAACATTTTCCTTATATTTTGATAAATCTAATTTATTGGGTCATGAAAAACAAATATCACCTCTGGACATCATTTTTGGCCACTAGTGTAGTTTACTTTTTCATTTATTTTATGAAATTCGGTTTCTATATTGGCAAATGCCTACAATTCCTGGCTCTACTGCACTGTTGTCACACTCTATTGGGTAAACAGCCTGTTATAGGTACTTTTTAAACATTAGCCAGTGACATAATGGGAAGATATAAGGCCACATCACTTTTCCATCATCTTTGTGATGCTTCTATATTTATCAGTGGCCTCCCATCCATTTATCCTTTCTTTTCCTGACTCGATGACGCGATCAGTGGGCTGAAATGCAGTCAGACATGCTCCATTAGACCTCAACGCTGGTGCCAGCCCAAAACAAACTGAAAAGTCTGAATTCAAGAGCTGCGTCATTCATTCGTCCTGCTCTCTCAATCACTCAGTCTTCTTAATGTGCTTAGACTTTGACTCTAATATTAACAGACCTTCTATCCATTATCTATGACGCTTCAAGTGTCACAGTAAGAATAAGCAACTTCACACGTACAGTTAAAATATCAACCCATTTAACACACTTGTCTGTTTTAAGATGTTTTATTTTTGGCCCAAGGACTGCTAACCTTTGCTGTCTTTTTATTGTTGTCCATGCGTCATTCGTGATTCAAGCTGTATTATATTCATCTTGAAGGTTAAAGAGATGTACGCATTGGAGTTGTCACCTGTACAAACTAGGGATGCACCAAAATAAAAATTCAGTGCCGAAACTGAAAATTCTGGATGCACTTGGCCCGAAACGGAAATGTATAATATTTTATATTCGGTTTTACATTTTTTTTTTTTTTAGAATTGTACTAATTTTAAACTCTTTAATTACATGTGATAATTTTATCGAATCTGAATTTAAAAAATACGAGCCAATAAAATAAAATAACCACATTTTTATTTAAAGTAACACTTTGGACAGAAAATCTATATTAAAAAAATATTAAATATCAATAATATTATTCTTCATTCAGTTCTAAGTAACAGAATCAGATTAAACACACGTATTTTCTGACCAATTATCAAAATAACGTATAGTCCTACAAGCTATTATTATTTTTACTATGTTACAGCACAGTATAGGGCTATTGCACACAGACACAAGTCTTGTACAGAGAAATGTCATGTCGGCACGTTATTCCAGACTTGCATGCCGGAGTCGAGCCGCTCGCAAAGTTAGTGGTGAAATTTCTTTGTCATACAAAAATAATAACAACAGTGTTCAGGAGCAACAAATTGCCATTAGCTATTATATGCACTCCTTTGTTAGTTAAAAATATTAACAGATTCAAATGTGAATTATTTCTCAAATAAATCTTGTTAGTTTTTTTTGTTGACAGGATTATAATTAAACCTAATTAAAATAAACTTTATGTATCATTATTATTATCTTTATTTATTATTATTATTGACTTTGTTTCGGAGTACCATTTATTTGGGCATTTCTGAGTTTGTTCGTCCCTTTCTCCCCAACTTCATATGTAACACTTTAACAAAAGCTTAATCTTTCATTTTTTAGTAACTCTTGTTGTTTCTGTTCTTTCATCTCCTTCTGTTCTGCAGTTATGTCATCTCTTCCTTACCCCTCAGTCTTTCCACTCTTACCCCTTTCTCTTCTCTGCCTTTCTGTCTTCAGCTCAGGGTGATGTAATTTGCTCAGTAATGAGATGTTCAGATCGAGGCATTATTCTTTGATGGAGCCTTTAATTCACCAGAAGGCTTAGTAATGGCTTTTAAACCCCTGAAGTTTTAAACCCAAATGAAGAATCGTTCCAGAAGAAAAAGCCTTTCGTTTCAGACAGGGATGAACTATCACTTCTTTGGTTCTTTTGTTTGGAGGGTAATTTGGATAAATGTATTTTTTACAGGGTGACAGTCTTCAGACAAAATTGGACTTGATTTTAACCCTTCATGTTAACTGGTTTTCATTCATGAACTTTTGTAGTAGTTCAACAGTGTATGTATTGGCTCAACAAATGAGCTATTGAACCGACCTTAGTGACATCTCTCACTTAACAAACTTATTTATTTTCAGGTCTTTTTTTCCCGCCAGATAACTTTGTTTTGTCCTAAAGTGCTAATGAGTGTATAATTTTGATTTGATTAAAGAATTTGGATACTTATGAAAGCAAAATACAATTCAAAGGCACTGATGTTCAGATTGGAGGTGTTTAAGGATTTTGGAAAACAGCATGTTATGTTTCTAGACTTCTTCCATTGTGTCTTTTCAGTTTTCTTTTCTTTTCTTTATTTATTTTTCACTTTTATTTTAATGTTAATTTGTTTGATCAGAGTATTCTTCAGTCAACAATTACAATGGTTTTACATGCCAAAAGTATTAAAAGGAATGGTAATTAGCTTTACGTTGTTGAGGCTTATTGTCTGCACTTTTTCTTCTTTGGAAGAATGAAAGCAAAACTCAGTTTGTTTAAAATTTGTATAACGTTTAATAAACATTTAACTTATAGACTCTCTTAACATGTTTTCCATGCATTAGGGAGACTATGACCCTGTGAAGACAAAGGTGATCCACTTGCAAATGAACCCCACCAGCAGTGCAAAGCAGCAGCGCGCTGAAGAGGTGGAACAGCTGAGGCTGGAGTGTGAGCGCTTGAGAGAACGACTCCGGAAAATTGAGGCGAGTGGTGGCATGTCAACAGACGACACTACCCTCATCATCCCACCTTCACAGGAAATACTGGGTAAATACTTTTTTACACAAGCATTTCAATAGTAGGGTATGGAAACATCCCCTTTTATCTGTATTCAATGACAAAAACATTTTTTTCCCGATTCTTCACCAAATTTGATGTAAACAGCCCTGCCTCGGGTTTCCGCTAAATTCTCGGGGGTCTCAAAATAATGAAAAATTTCATGTTATTCTGCTGGATGAAGAATGTGTCTCAAATGTGTGTGTAAGCAGCAGCTCACAAAGTTAGACTGGTATTTGTGCGCTTCCTTACTAAAATTTAGAGTACACGTCGACAAGATGAGTGCAACAGCACAAAAAGTGTGTTTTTATTGAGGCTGTTCAAAGTAAACTGTTTACAGTTTTAAATGGGCTTTTGAGTACTTGAAAATCACGGGTTTAAATAACTTAAACAGAGTTAGTCTTCTGGTTGGATGATTGTGGTAATGTTGACCAGCTACCAAATGTATATGACCAGATGTGAGTTTACATTTGTTCCTTATCTAAATTCAACACTTTGCAAATAAACAAAATGTAATATGTCTGCAATTGCATTTGGCTTGACCAGTTGACAAGATCTTTCAAGATGATTCTTGAGTTAATGCATTTCTACCTGTGGAGTCGGATGTGACAACAAGGATTGTGAAAAAGATTCTTCCTAATTCCTCATCCTGTGTTGACAATGATTTAGACATTTTATATATATATATATATATATATATACATATATATATATATACTGTATATATATATACTGTATATAGCCAGGGCTAAATGTTTAATTGTACTCGAGTGGTGTGTGCTGACGATCCGCATTTCTTTGGGACTCATTTATTTGCTTCAAGCTCTCTCTGTGTCTCTCTCCCAGTCTCTCTCTCTTTGGCTATCAGTTTGAATGAGTTCAGAAGGAGGCAAGAGTCTAATTAGGACTCAGACCCATGAGTAAACAAACACCCTGAGGTCTGCTTCTAAATTGGCCACTGCACTTTTTCTGTCTCTATTTGCTATTTACTGTTCTTCCTTCATTTTATGACCTCATGTTTTTCCCACCTAAAATGTATGATTACAGGATTTGTGCTTGCTCAAATCTAGTTCAAAATGAGTGGGTAAATCAATCTTCAGTGGCTTTGTTGTCTTTAGTAATGCAAGAACAAGTTCTTTCAAGGATAAAAAACAGCTTTTTTGTTGTTTACATGCAATCACAGCGCCTCCAACTCATAGAGTAAACTCAAAATAGAGTAAAATTGCTTTTAATTTAATCATTGATCAATTATTAACAGGGATTGGAAATGATTTAATAGCCGAAACTGGAAATTAATTTATTTTTTACCTGACACATTTAGCGCTTCATAACATACTCCCATAATATATTATATTTCTTTGTATGTTAGGCCCTATTTCTAACACATTCTCAAAGCCTAAGAGTGTTTAATGTGTGCTCATTAAGAAGATTGTGTATCCATATTTTCCTTTTGCGTACTAGCTTAACGCTAAATTTTTGATTATCGCAAGCATAGGATAAATAGTTGCCCCAGAAAGTGTTTGGACACTTAAGCCACACTTAATGTTTGAATGTCTTTGCATTACATAAGTAATGCAAAGACAGAAATATAGGACAATAGAGTAATACATATGATGTGCAGAAAGAAGACAATGTATATGGGCACTTTGTGGATGTCAAACTTTTGTAAAACTATCATTGATAGTGTCCTATCATTAATATCCCTATCCAAACAAAAGATGATTTCTTAGATTTAGACAAAATCAGGAGAAAATGTTTAATCATTTATACCAAAGTTATATGACGAAAGAAAAACACTGATTTTAATCTCATTAGAATTTAATACTGACCTCCTCTGGAAAAACTAGTCCCTTCCCGACAGGGCATCATTTCTCAACATGGTCCATGCAGCCTCATAAAGTTCATGACATGGTAATTGTTAGTGTACTGATGAAGATCAGGGCCACATACAGCACTAATTGCAGCTCATTTTAAAGGTAATTGTGTTGAGAGTTTAGTACAATTTCTATCCTGCTCTCTATACAGAAAATGAACAAAGTGATAACAATTTTAAAAAGCTTCCAGCGGAGGCTAAAAGGAGAGACATTAACATGATATATAATTAAAAGTGATCCTGATAAACGGTTAAAGCAAAAGGACAACTGAACAAAAGGCTGTTTCTTCTAGTGTGCAGCTCATCAAAACACCGGTAGTTATGTTATGACTGAAACTTTCAAAATTTAACTGCACTGTTCTAGTGTGCAATTAAAGTACATAGCAGAACTTTTATCTCTCTTTTCTCCAGAACTTTTATTGTTTGTGATTAAATTTTCATGAAGGTCCATGAGAGAATTAATACTGCTGTTAAGGCCTCTGTCGTACATACAGAATCGTTATATTGAAGCTATAAGATACAGTTGGATTTTTTAAAAATCTAATTTAGATGGTCAATTTTGCATTGTTTTTTAATTAAATATTCAAATGAATTCTGATAATTACTTTAATTTCTGTACCTAAAAACTATTTTAGACCTATCTGAAAAGCACTGATTTCATTTGTGTTTTTGTTCTATTGCATTTATTGATTTATTTGTGCCATTTCTTGTAGTTTGATTTTTATTTTTATTTTTTATTTTTATTAATGACTGTTTATTTGTTTAATAATCTTTTAAATTTATATTAGTTGGATTGTAGTTTTAGTTGGGTATCTGAATTGGAATCGAGAATTGTTAAATTGAACTGGTATCTAAAATTTTAGTGTCATAACCTTATTTATTACAATACAAGGGATACATGCGCCAAAAACAATAAAAATGTAATTCATTTATTACTTTTTTGTGGTGGGGCCAGTGGAAATGTAATCATTGAATTCATTGAATCAAATAAAAAATATCGAATCGAATAGAAATCTTCTAATTCTATAACCGATAATTCTTTGGAAGCCGTTAAGGATATTTTGGCCGATTTAAATATAAATCCAAATATTCATATAATTTTTTGAGAGCCTGATAAAAAAAAAAGGCTCACCATTAAAAGCCATGTCTTAAGCACTTCAACATAAATCAAACATATGCCATACTGTTACATATTATAATTTCATGTGTTAGATTACTTGTTAAAGTGTTTAGATCTTATTCATATTATTTGAATGTTCTTCTGGTTATGACTAAATGTGGCGTACATGTTCTTCAGACTTGCGTAAGCAGATGGAAAGTGCAGAGCTGAAGAACCAGCGCTTGAAGGAAGTGTTCCAGAAGAAGATTCAAGAGTTCCGTACTGCGTGCTACGTACTGACCGGGTACCAGATCGACATCACTGTGGAGAACCAGTACCGGCTCACTTCTGTGTACGCTGAGCATATGGAGGATTCATTACTGTTTAAGGTATGTTCATATGTAAACGTGTTTGTAACTACATAACCCATTAAAGTCAGGCATATACTGTGCAATTCCGAGCCATTTCTCCCAAGAGAAAAAAAAATACAACCAGCAAAAAAAAACACACCATGTACGCCCGGCTTGTGCTTACATGACTAATTTTGGCACACATGGGATATTTAGTTACAAACGTACTTGCAAACTAGAAGAAAATTATAAATTATACAAGGAAACTTAGAAAGTAGACATGGTAAACTCAAGACTTGATTGTATCTCCATTGTAGTTTTGTAGTTAGTTTGAATGTGTTGATTTTATGATCACTTGATCATTTTAGGGTTCTGTCAAAACTGAGCAGATGTTATAGATAAAACATACCAGCAATCAAAGGCTTTATGTTGAATTTTTGTTCAATTATAAAACAATGGGATTTTGAATGACTTTGAAGAGCTGCCTCGGCAAATCTATAGGTTTTTTTCTGAAAAGAAAGCTGTGATAGTTAGAAGCTTCATACCACAGTTGGTGGTTTGTTGTTCGATTCACAATTCTGAGAAGCGTGAAAATCAAAAGAAGGACTTAAAACCCAAGGCCGAGGTCAGGCATCTGAAGAACTGCTGTTGTGTTTAGCCTCATCTGAACCAGCTCAGCAGCTGCTCCTGCCTCAGGTGCATCTGAGTCTCTTCAGTCAGTTTTTACCAACTGAATACAAACAGACGGCATTCCTACAATATAGGATATTGGCACTTTTACTTTAACATCCAGAAGTAGTGAAAAACAGCGATCCAGAATAACACTTAATCAAGGAATTTACCATCAGTGCACTACTTCTGGTAATAAGTATGCTAGTATGTTGAGTGTCAGCCCCTGAGATGTGATGGCATACTTTTAATAAAGTAAGATTGGAGATTTTTTAACTTTTATGGATAAGCCGAGTTCAGGTAACGCTTGCACTTGCAGACAGTTTGCACAGTATATGTGAGTGAATCAAGTGAATGTTTTTATAATGCCTTGAAATACAGCCTTGTGCACTTTCTTTTCTTTATAGTGCACTTTTGTTTATTGCTGCATACTGTTCAATTCAATGATTTCTTAAAATTGAAGCAATATTTATTTAGAAAACAGGATATTGCAACCCAAACAGGGAATCAAAAAACAAAACAAATAAAAAATGATCTGTGTATAAAAAAATAGTTTCCTCAATTCAAATCAACAAACATTTAAGCTTCTCCAAAGTTTGGGCCCAGAGTTGTATGCTGTCCTGTCTTGCACCATGAATGTGCGCACTGCGCAACGGACAGTTTGAGATACACCACGTCTATAAAAGAGAGCTACCAAGATAGCTTATTTAGAGAGTGTGTAGGCTTCCATCTTGTTCATGCACATAAATACATTAACTAATGTTAATTTATACAATGTTGAATTTATTTATAAAAATTGCCAATACAATGATCTTGAATTTATAAATTTAGGTTTGTTAAAGTACCAAATGCATTTACTAATGTTAAATAATTTAACCTTATTGTGTGTTACCAATGTTACTACGTTAAATAATTGCATGTTCAGTAGCATATACATTTTTAATGTTGAATCAAAACTGGTATTAGTATTTTACTAGTAATTTAGTGTTCCACTTTAGACTGTTCATTAGGTTTTAATAGTACAGTAGTTGCACTATTTGTCATACGGTTTGGACATTGTTGTGCATCCACTTGATTTAAGATGGTAATTATCCTTTTTTTAATGCAAATGAGAAGACATTCATTGTTCTTTTGGACAGGTCTGTGTATGATAAACCAATTGTTATTATTGCTATATATCTGATGCAAAATGCATATTTAGTTTGAAACTGCATACTCTTACAATGATTTACCTGCAAATGTAATTTATCTTTCTTAATTAATGCTCTTCTTTTGTGGGTTGTAGAAATGTTTGGTAATCCCTTATCGACACACACATACACACACACACACACACAGACACACACACACACACAGTGCAATAATTGGATTTAAGTTTTTGTTATTTGATCGGTACTTTCCTCAGGCTGTTTAATTAGAGCTGCGGTAAAGCTTCAGTGAGTCTGTGTTCGGCTGTTATTATTTCTTTGTGAGTGTAAGCATTTAGTCATTTGTGTGGGTCTAGTTCTGTTGTGTTAATTTTATAATACACATTATTTACATGCTAAGGAAATATTTGCTCTTTTTCACATTCTATGAATGTAGCAACAAAAAAAGGATACCTCATACCCTGATGATGACTTCTGATTCTCTTACTGATTTAGCATTACAAACCTTTAACGGATTTGATAATCAAGCGATTTTGTTTATTAATTTCAAGCGAATACTAGGCCGTGTCTAAATTAATTTACCTCTTTTGGGCATGCACCAGCCCCGGAAAGGACTAGCATTTAAAGTAATGGATTTAAATGTCTGTCAGGAAGTTTCTGAAGGAATTGAAGTGTCTTAAGTTGAGCGCAAGAAGCACTCCAGTAGTTCCTTGTAGTTATGTGCTTGAGTTTTAGACTGAAAAGTAAAAAGATGGCTTAGAGTTAGCTGAATATATATTTTTTATTCAGAAGCCAGCTCACAACCAAAGCACAATGAGTCATTTAAGTGCCTTTAGTAAAGGTGAAGTGTGTTCGTTTTTAAAATACTTTCTTTTATCACAATTTAATGTGAAGTCAACTAGCAAGCAATTTGTAGGCTGATTTCCCTAAAGAGTGTAAACACTGGTGCTTCATTGCTACTGGCGCACAAATTATACAGTTGTAGTACTTGTTTGTCAAACTGTAACGGCCAAGCAAAAGCCCACAATATTATAGAAAAACTGTAGAGCCTTCAGCATGTACAGTCTTCACAAAATTCACAATAATTGCTAAAATTTGATCACAGTGAATATTATGTGCACTGTGTTTAGAAAAGATGGTTCATTGTCTCTTTCTCTGAATATAATCACCATTGATTTGCTTTTAAAGAATAGGCACTTGAAGATAAATTAACAGAATCCCGGTCTCTTTTTTCCCCCTCAATTGTTCACCCCCCATTGTTAGATAAGTGCACTTGAGCAATGCTTTAGTTATGTTATGATTTGATCCCCGAAGAATCAAATAACTGCTTTGAAATTCTTCTCCATCTCTGTCTGTAAATAAAGGAAAGATAATGAGAGACAGACCCCCCCCCCCCCCCCCCCCCCCCCGCGCTTATTTGTTAAAATAGTCTGTTACTCATTGTCCTGAAATTCTCTTGGGAATCTGTCAAAGTCATTGAATATCCTCCTTGTTTTGTGTTTGTAGCTTTCAGCTCTTCTGTAACTTAACACATTTGTACATGGTATCCCAAATGTTAAAAAGTGAATCATTTGTTCAGTGTTAAATGAGAGATTAGATATTTGCCATTTTTTACAGCAAAAAGTCAATCCCTTAACTGTCAGTTTCTAACATTAGATCAAGGCTGCAACACTTCAGTGCATTCAATCTCAGACAATCCTCTCTTGTCCCTTTTCAACAGTCTTGTGCCAGAGTCGTTTCCAATCTGGAACTATTGTCTGTTTTTACTGCAGAAAAGAGCTTCTGGACTGGAATAACGGCTGGTTTAACAAAACTAGATGGCACCTATTGTATCTAACAAAGCTGTCTCCACCAAAAGCGGCAGATGGGATGAAGCTTATTTAATTACAATGAATTTTATTCATTATAACAAGTTCTGACCATTGCGTCAAAAGTGAAATCAAAGGATTTTTTATGTTAAAATGTGTTCTCAAACTTAATAAACAAAGCCTGTGGCAACAAAGGCATGTTTATTTGTTGGCAGGTTATGCAGAAAATTCTCAGATGTCATCGTTTGGCTTAGAAACATGGGTCAAGGTTTTTCACCATTTTGGTCATAAAAAGGTTCTTTTTATAACACATAACACAGGCTTTCACAGGTAACACAGGTGTACTCACACTAGGCATGGTTGTCTTTTTAAATTGAAAGTTCTAGTTTTCATGGTGCATCCAGTGTTTTATGCTTAAATACAAAACATACAGCTGTTCTCTGTTGAAAAGTCGTTTATAGATGTGAGCAGGTGTTATGACATCAATAATTGAAATGATATTCACATAAGCACTTTTCATCAAACTCTGTGATGACTCCGCATTTGCGCTCATGCTTTAAATGATGTCAATGAATATTCGGCTCAATATCTGGTGTCCTTTGTCAAATTATACCTGGGTGTACTGAATGTCCCCCTGGGGATGAATTAAGTGTCTGTCTATCAGACTGTCTGACTGAAGTAGGAGTGCAGGGTTACATTCCATTTGGAAAAATGTTTGGCATTACTCCAAACGTTGGAAATAAGTACATTAGTCTACACTTTGCAGCTCTCTGGAAGTAAAAATACTTAACCTGGAGAACCGGGACAACAATGCAATCCGTTTTTGTATGATAATATAGCAGTAGGGGTGTAACGATATATCGTTATATTGAGATACTACGATATAGAGATGCGACGATATGGTATCGTTGATTTAAACTAAATTATTCACAATATTATAGCCATTTATAGCCATATTATATGCCAGCAGCCATTTCACCATGTAGCCCAAGACTGGTTGCCCATTGAAGCTAAGCATGGCTGAGCCTGGTTAGTACCTGGATGGGAGACCTCCTGGTAAAAACCTGGTTGTTGCTGGAAGAGTTGTTAGTGAGGCCAGCAGGGGGCGCTCACCCTGTGGTCTGTGTGGGTCCTAACACTCCAATGTAGTGATTGGGACACTATACTGTCAAAGAGCACCGTCCTTCGTATGAGACGTTAAACCGAGGCCCTGACTCTCTGTGGTCATTAAAAATCCCAGGATGTCCTTTGAAATAGAGTAAGGGTGCAACCCCGGCACAAAATATACCCATTGGCCTCTGTCCATCATGGCCTCCTAATCATCCCCATATACTGATTGGCTTCATCACTGTCTCCTTTCCACCAATAAGCTGGTGTGTGGTGAGCGTTCTGGCGCAATATGGTTGCCGTTGCACATTGGTGGTGGTTGAGGAGACGCTTCAAAATTTAAAAAAATTTACCAGATGGTTCCATTGTTTTCAGGTTTGGCCTATAAAGCAAATACTCACTTTATTCCTGTTTTCTGCTTAGGCATAGTATAGAGCCAATTGGATAAATTATGCAACGATAATTGTGTGGGTGTGTTGGTATGGATGTCTGAGTATGGTTTGTATGTGTAATAATAAAAAAAAAAGGATGTGCGCTTGTAATATTTGAGAGAAAAAACCTCAACTGCAAATCTAAAATCCAAACACTGTGTGCACCAGTGGAGTTTTGCTGGCATCCAATGGGGAAAATCTGTTACTGCGCCCAAACAAAATCTTACTGAAAGCTCATTTTTATATATCCTCGTCAAATTTGGAACACAAGATTTAGATTTATGGCTTTAAACATGTTTCATAAAATAAATATATTTTTATATAAAATAATGATCATAATGTTCATAAACATTTTTCATAAACTTAAACCTCTATAACATTTTTTTTTTTTTTGTTTCACTTTTTAACATCAACAATAAACTGCTAAGGGTCCTCTTTAAAATGTGACCAAACTTAAGTCTTTGCTCCCAAGCTTAACATTTTTATGACAGTTTCTTGACTTGGACATTTTTGTCCACTATGTCCAAAATTCCAATATAGTGAAACTGCTGTCGTCAGGGGTGATGCAGAACCCTCAGCACCCCTAGATCCCGCGGCCATGACTGGAGGCATGAAAATTGTCACACGTCAATTAACCGGTGGGAAAATTTGTGGAATATTTTGCCTTGCCTATAGAATGACGTAAGCAAAAAGCAGCGGTTTACCCAGTCTTCCCTACTGTTAAATGTCATTTTGAAAGTGTCCACTTTTCGCCCTTCATAAAGTTGAGAATATTCAGTGCAAGGCTACATATGAAGACTTCAGATGCAAAACCCGCAAAGTCAAAAATGAGATAACGATATTGAGTGAATGAATGCTCTCTGCACATAGTTTACATTCATTAAATACTTTTGATTTAAACCCGCTAAATCCCAGCCTCAGCACATTCAGAAATACTGGTTGTTCGTTTGCAGAAACCTCACTCTGTCACTCCCCTTTGCCAGATATGATTTCACGATGAATGACGCGTGCATATGAGCTAGCTTTCAATTGTCAAGCTGCAAGTTTTTATCCTGTTGAAAGAGATTAACTAAACAAGATGGAGAAGTATGATGAAATGGATGAACCTGTGGTAGTTTCAGTCAATGACAAAAGAAAACGTTGTCAACCTCATAATTGTGCCCGTTCTAAGGCTAAAGCAAATTGTTACAGTGGCAATGACAGGATTTGCGAGTAGCATGTAAACACAAGTGTTTCCTGTGCTGCTGTAACTGACAGAAACTGACATAACCTCTTTAAAGAACAACTCTTTAGTGATTTTGCAACTGTTTACAATGTCTCGCCCAGAGAGGTGGATCTAGAGGTTTTTGCAACAAAAAAAGCACACATGGATTTAGCTCTTTTTGAGCCTGATAGAAATGATCATTTAAAAGAAAAAATAACAGACAAACTTAAAGGTTTTTGCATCTGAAGTCTTCATATATTAAGGGAACATGCTGACTTTTCAAGTGCCCTAAATTAAACTAATTGCTAATCACCTCTTCAGGAAATTGATAACTACAAGAGCAGGCTTATAATTATATAACGTTGACAGAATCAGAGGCCAGAACTCTGGGAACTGACGTTAAGAGCAAAAAGAGGGATGGCATGTCTTAAATCTAAAAGTGCACATTTCATCCTAATTTTAACTTGAACCATATTCTTGAACTTGAGTTCGGTATTATATTACTCTAGTCTTGCAGAGTTTTCAATATAGCAGAGAATTCTGATATTTAGCAACTTGAAATTGTATGAATGAGTCGGTCTAGACGTGTGTGTTTTCTCAGCCTGTGAAATTAGACTTGTTGAAGCCACCTGCGACCCTTCTGCTGAAGATAATTCACTGTCAATATTTGTTAACCTTGAGTTACACAGACACACACACAGTCACAGGCATTCAGATGTTACCATTTACACACAAGCACTTGAATGCGATTGATAGTCTTTTCTATCGTGTTGTAATCTGTCAGTTGTGACACATTGATTAATTAGTTGATTAATAATATGCCGCACTATTCTTTTGTTACTTTCATCCACTACTGCAAATCATGATGTTCAAAAATGCTTGCAGAGGGCACAAAAAAGACTTTTTAAGATTGTAATCCAAATAAGTGCATTTAGGCGTGACGTGTTAATTTATATTGCATGATTTTTGGGGGGGATTTAGGTAAACGCAGTGTTTGTTTTAAAGCTTAAGATTATTAAAGCTTAATCATATAATTGTGCAGATAATCATGTTAATTATAACAGTGGCGTGACGTGTGTAGCCAAGTATGGTGTCCTATACTTGAAATTTGTGCTCTAATCACTCATCCAAGTGCACATACAGCAATAAACACACACCCAGAGCAGGCGCCTTGGGAGCGATTGGGGCCTTGCTCAAGGGCACCTCAGCTGTGGGTAATGAGAGTAGAAGAGAGCGCTGTTCATTTGTTCCTTCCACCTACTGAGACTCAAAACCCACGACATTCGGGTTATATTTCCGACTCCAACCATTAGCCCACAACAACCATTATTGTTCACCAGTCCAATGGCTTAGACAAATAATGGCACACTTCTCCTCAAGCCGCACAATTTGAGGTATTGTTGATGCCTCTAGCACGAATGGTACAGGACGAGTCACTCTCCAAAGTATAATACATAGGGTTAGTGGTTTAGAACAGACTTTTGTCTTCTAATTATCCATTTGCTTCACATTATGAAACCTCCTCTCAGTGATTATAAAGAATGTCAGCCAAATGTTATGGGATATATATTTTTCTTTGAAGCCCTTTGTGTTTACTGCATTATAAGGCTTGGCAGTGACTCAAGACAGTAACTGAATCTGAGGAAAACTTAAGTCCAGCTGTTAACTCTAATCGTGGGCGACTCCTGCAGGAAAAACTGGTTTGTATTGATTAAGGGCATATGGAGTATCATCTTAACGTCATGTTAGCGTGGACTCATCGTAGACTTATTGCTTTTAAAATTACATTTGTGCTCTTAGAAGGGCATTCTGGGTTGGCAAGAAACCGTGGTCAGTAAAAAAAAGTCTTTCAGTTAATTTACCTTTTCTAAACTGGAGGCCAAAGCATATGTTACTGATTGGTTTTAGGTTAAGAGCTCTAAATACCAGTTATCTATTTGTGGGGGATGTAATTTGTAGAGTTGTTAGTATTATTATATTAACATATAATATAATCATATTAATTGTGAATATGTAATATTATTATTTTACATGGGGCATGCACAATATGTTGAATTCCTTTTTTTATAGTCATCAACATTAAACATCATTTAACATTTATTATTATTGTTTATTATAATTTGAGTTTATTGGTTTGATCAGTATTTTAGATTTAATCCTACATTCTCATTATCCATAATTGTTATATTTAGATTCCATTTGCATCATTTAATGCTGTCTTAGTTATTTTTAAAACAGAAACAATTTAATAAGAGTTAAAAGTAATCTATAGCAAATCTCAATCTATTTTTCATACTGTATATTATATTTTGATTCTTATTTCACTTGTAGCATTTAGTTTTTATTTTTACTAGTTTTTAGACAACATTTTATAGAATTTTAATAACAGCCATTTAACAGTTACCCGTCATAACTTATAAATAATTGTATTATCTGTATTGAACAGAATTTTAAATTAAGATAATATTTGTCTGTAATTTGTTCGTTATTATTTACAATTAGTGTCTACCAAATCATAGTATAGTTCAAATGAGTATTCCAAAAATACCCGGATGGTCTAAAATTTCTGGTTAAATTCAAAGTGCAGATCTGTGCACACTCTATTGGCTAATATTGACCACAACCCATTGCGCTTTGGATGAGGATTCAATTAGAACTACAAACACGAATAAAAAGTGTAAAAAAACCTACAAACATGGTGGATGTGCAAGTCCGGCGGTAGAGAGGGTTAGATAAAGGAGTTTGAGTGATTAATAATCAGTATCTAACCTGATGAAACGATATGCATTCAATGTTATCCACATTATATATTTCATCTGCAATAACATTGTGAAATTTGTAATACATTTGGTCATTACCTTTAAAGTGCATCATTATGCAAATTGCATACTTTTAGGGCATAGTACATAATTACTTTTAGGGCATAGTATAAGTTGGTGAATTGGGTTACAGCAAGGAATTTATGGTGGGATAGCTGTGTAGAAAATGCAAATATCCCTTTTGTCGAAATAAATCATTCGTGATCCTAGTATGCACTCATTAATATTTGACATATGAAAGACAAAAAAAACTGTACCAAAAGGCCTCGTATTTAGATACTTTCCCTAGTTGCAAATCATTTTTCCATTGCAGTGATTCTAAACGATGTTTCAACAGTTTACAACAGTAAACTGTTAACAACATTCATGTAATTGCAATTTAAGCATAGGTAAACAGTTAAAAAAACAAATACATGCTCATAAAATTATGCATACTCAATTTTGTTTTGCTGGTAAAAATCTGACAAGCTCAAAGCCACTTTTTGACAGGAATTTGACTTGAAAATAACTGCAAAGTTTCGATTTGCAGACACACACGCACATAGATTTAACCATAACCCTATATCACAGTATCTGGCAGTTTTTAGCTTTCCAGTGTTTATCTGAACACAGCCGCCACCTATATGCATCCGCTTCATTGCCCAGCAGTGTTTTGCCGCTATGTTGCCATTCTCTCTCATCATCTCTTAACTCAGTTTCAGTAATTGTCAGGCCAGGTTGTCAGGCCTTGATTGCTGCCCTCAGCTAAGTTTTCAGCTCCAGTAGTAATCAGAAGTTTCTCAGACGCAAAACCAATCAGCCTCTTTCCCTGCTGAGCTCATCTCAACGGGGAGCCAGCAGAGAAAATACTCAATCAATGGTCACAATTAAAAGAGAAATAAAGTAGAAAACGTGAGGCTGTGAAGAAACTGTCAAACTGCTGCCACAATACTCTCTTCCTTTTTACTCCCACTTCAAACTTTAAAACTATTTTTTAGGGATGGGTTAGCCAACTAGTTAAGGTTGTTCAGTTATTTGTTTTGTTTTCCATGAGCATGTACATAGTTTTTGGTGATAATTTGTTTTTGTTTTAGGTGACCGTGTATTATGCTGATAGTTAAAATTTTGGATACCTGAGAGGAAAAAACACAGTAACTACACCAACACTGGAACTGAGAAAGAAATAGTTTGGATAATAATAATTTTGACTGAATATCACACTCAGAATTTGAGCATTGCTGAATCACAACGATCTGTTGCAGCGTAGATCATATTCTAAGATCACTTGATTTGTCTCAGTTTTGACAGTGTGTAGTTACTGTGCTTTGCCTATTTTTCTTATGGTCTTGAAATCTTGAACTCGCACTAATGATGTAGTATCACTGTTATTTGGAATTAAACTGTAAACGCCCTGTTTAAATTTTAGTAGTTTTCAGTTTGGTTTTTAATCTTTTAAAATGTAATATTGATTTCAATTTCTTTTTACAATAGTTTATTTTATTTGGCTTTTTTTTTCATAGATGCATTTCTATTTTAACGCATGGGCATGGGCATTTTTCTAAAATATTGTATTTGACTATATGGGCATAATAATACTGTATATATAAATAAAAATAACATTCAAACAAAAAAATTTTTTTTTTAATCCTTACATTGTTTTTTTCCATAATTTCTGTACAAGCTTGTGATTAGCAAATATACACAACAAGCTTACATTAATATATCTTGAGATTTTATTTTAATTAAAATATTATGCAATATGTGTAAACAAAACAAAAAAAATAGAACAAATAGAACCAAAGCACTAATAAAAAACACTAATAAAACAGACTGCACCAGTTATCGTGGAGAACGTATATACGCTCGTCAACATATGGTTATCGTGTTTATATTGCATCACATGTTCATGTTTAGAAAAAAAAGAATATCCACACATGTTTGGGTGAAAGTTGGCTCCTCAGTCTGATAAATATATGGCTGGGTACAGAGAAAATGTGCAGGGACACGGAAAGGGACGGGGGGACAACAGTGTGCTAAAGCAAAGTTTCTTAAAGGTCTTATAGGGCACCTATTATGCAAAATTCACTTTTACATGGTGTTTGAACATAAATGTGTGAAAACCTTGGAAACCGCATTGCAGCACCCCAACAACCACCTAGAACACCTTATCATTGCAGCAAGCATTTCTCAGAAAATGTAAAAATCTAGTTCTATACTACTTCTGCATTTTTCATGAGCGTAGCAATAACATGGACAGTTCCATCAAAGGAAGACTGTATACTCTGTGTCCTCTCATCTTTGCTGTAATTAGTGTCTCTCTGCTTTGATGGTGGGTACATTTGGTTAGTAACGTACATAGCATCCGTTTTCACATAATATTAGATTAATTTCACCCTCTAACGTTTTGTCCCCAATAGAAAATTTACCTTCAAAGTACAGATGGGAAAAAATCTAAAATTCCTTTTATCTGTGATATTTAAGCCATGCTGCTCTCTCTATTCAATGTGATGAAAACAAACTGAATGCAGCTGAAAAGGCTCAATTTTGTGTAGCGTGCTTATAATTTTAGTGGACAGTCTATTCCCGGCACACAGTGAGCACCGTAGTCATTGTGCAGCTTTGACAAAACGTTCTTTGTTCATCGCAGGTTTTAGCATAAGAGCACATTGGTCGTGGGAGCTCTCACTCTGTTCATGCTTTTGCGTGGGTGTTATTGAAGCAGGGCATCAAGTCCACTTTTTAAACTCCTCAAAGCCTTGTCTGCCTATTTAATTCACATCAGAGAATGAAATGTTCTAAGGGGCCAAACAACACTTACATTTTCTAAATCAAATTCAGCCTCGATTCTAAGCTGTTATAGGTGATTCCCAAGGCCTTTCTGTGATGTTAAGATGTTTCACCCAACAGTTAAATCAATAAGCCTCAGGCTGAAGGATATGCAAATTCACACATGTACATATTAAGTTATTGCAGGTTTGTGTAATATTTTGAGTTTGCATGTCACTGTCTTCATTCATTTTGAGGAATACTGAATCTGTTTTTGTGCAAGTGAGATGAGTAAATGCATGTTCACATTTAGTCTAGATCTACAATAGATCTTATTCAGAGCAGCACCTTGACAGGTATGAAAGTGAGGGTGTGAGGGATAGACTTGCTGTGTGTTCAATGGCATCCGCTGTAGAAAGCTCCTAGATCACTTATAATTTTCCACATCTCATGTTGTCTGGAGATATTTTTTCTACTGAAATGTGTTTAAAAAAAATCCCGTAAAACAGATCTCTGTAATATGTCTGTCCCTCACAGCCTCGCTGTCATTCCCGTTTCAAAATCAAACATGGCACTGCTTTGTATAAGGTCTACATCATGTTTACACATCTGTGCGCACAACGCCTCTGCCTCTTACTCCCGATTGATTTTAATCCCATAGATGTATGTGTTTTTTTGTCCATTCAAGCTCAAATAGATGCTGAAGAGAATGAAATTGTTGTTCGCATGCTGTCTGCACGACTGTGTGATTTCCCTTTTGCAGTCTTCTTGCACTTGAATGGTTTAAAATCACTTGAAAATTTAAACTGACATGACCTAAAAACTTGAGCTCAATGATGGTTAAACTTTGCAATTAATCTGTGAATCACGTGAGTTTCTAACCTGCCTGGTCCGTACAGATCAACCACAATCCCTATACATGCTTCAATATCAAACGAAAAAATCCATGATAGTGTTTCCATGACTTTTTAAAAGAGGGAAAACAGACGGATCTGCCTGATTCTACTTCTCTGAGTCCATGTTTCATCTTTGCCCAACACCTGGTCCTCTAATGGTTAGAGAGAGAACTGGAAAGGCCTACAAGCCAGAGTCTCTCGCACCCACCGTGTAATTTTTGGAGGATTGGTGATGATCTGGTGGTTCTTCAGTAAGGCAAGGATCTAGCAGATATGTCTTTGCAAAGGATGCATAACTCAAGCCACGTACAAGATTATCCTGAAAGCAAAATTGCTTCCTTCTGCTCTGACAATGTACCCCAACTCAATGGACTGGTTTTCCAATCCACACAGCCAGGCCAATCACAGATCAAGACCCTGTCATGGCCATCATAATCTCCAGACCTGAACTCCACTGAAAACCTCTGAAATGTTATCAAGAGTAAGATGGATGGTCACCAGCCCTTAAATAATGCCAATTTTTTTGCCAAGAGTGGCATAAAGTTGGCCAACAGCAATTTTGCAGTGGTCTCTTAATTTTTTCCAGCCCTGTAAATCCATATCAGTCACCACTAATCTCCAATAGTCCTAAAAGGTAATCGCACATCGCTCCTCAACAAACAACACGGTTGAGGTATCCTTCATGTCCATATAGTACAAACAGTGCACAATGAGTTGCATGCTGAAATTTAATACTAACAGATAGGGATTTGTTCAAAGTGTAAGTATCCATTTGCATGTATTTTTAAAGGCTGAAATAAACCAGTTTATTTTATAATTTTCAACAGTGTTCTATTTAAATAAGATTAGAATTTGATTAAAGTTCACAGCAAATCGCTGTGTCTCAAGCATTGACCTGTATTCATTATGTTTAGTATTCACGTAGCCTTTATAATGACTTCCCAAATGTCATCCTCTGAGCTTACATACACTGACAGTTTAATGTGTCCCTGTGCTAACCTTTGCCGGTGTCATGTCTTGCTTTAACCTCAAAGGTTAGGGTGACGAAGTATCTGGCTTTGATAATCTCCATAGTAACAGTAGCGCTGCTTTGATTGTCGACGTTGGAACGGCAGGTGTCTCTGTGCGTGTTTTGATCAGCATTCTGGCATTTCCTCCCGTCCAATCAGGGGATGATTACACCGTTTGATGGACTCACTGATTAAACTCACTGATGAGCTTTTAATGAGTGAAATCAAGAATATGTTTGCAAGTGAGCACATGTAGTGAGGGAACGTCAGAGAACTGATAACAGTACATACTGTAATTTATAACAATATGCGTTTATAAAAAAAATCATATCAAAGGTTTAAAATTCACTTGCACGGTCGATGCATTCTCATTCAAGTCATTCTCTTGGCTGTTTACTATTGAGGCTGCACTTTTGAGTTTGAAGTCTATTTTTGATGGGTTTAAATCATGTATTAGATTTCAGAGATGATAAAATGTCCAAAAAGAGCTTTGATAGCTGTTGATGAACTTGCAAGTGTCCTGCAGAAATCTGTTCATGCGACTTTTATTGCTAATGTTCTTTATCTTTGTTCGTCTCTTTGTTGTTTTTCACCTTTGTTGACATGTTCCTGGCAATCAAATTTGCAACCCAGTAACGATCTTTTCTTGCTCAACTGCCTCTGCCTCTCAATGTATACAGTGACACAAATGTGGAATATTCTTTGTTTTAAGCCACCAAATAAAAAAAGTGCAGACATGTTTTTATTATTTAATTTAAAAAAAATGCAAAATACATTTTCATGCAAAGTAGGAAATAGTAACTGCTGGTAAATTGTCACATATCACCTACGATTAGCAGGTATGGCAAAGTTAAATTTGGACCCTGTCTGTGCAGTTGATTTTAAAAGAGTGAATCTCAGTCTTCTCATGCCTGCCCAGCCTCAGTCAATACACTGTTGTGGACTGTTTAATCAGGTTCTCTACTGCTGTGTTTTGAACGAGTTTCTCTTTTTCAGACTGAACTCTTTCCTATCCTATCTTGACCAATAACATTTGCATTCACAGCTTGAAGTCTTAAATTATTTATTTTTTATGGATCCACTATGGTGTCTTGAACTACTTCTAATACAGTAGTGGTTATTATATTTGTTCCTCAGCTCTTGATATCATACATTTGAAATATGAAGATTATTTATGTATGGGGATTTCTATAGTGAATATTTACAGACATTTCTATTATGCATATTTTTATTTATGGTATATATGTCTATTAGGGCTGGGTAAAAAATATCTATTTCTCGATATTAATCGATTCTCATTTTTACGAACCGATATCGATTCTTAAATCTCAAGAATCGATTAGTCATCTTGTGTTCATTTGATGAGCGCGCAGAACATTGTAGCGTGCATCCCATCCAATAAATCGAAATAATCTTTGTGCTTTGTGACTATTATTATGAAATAAAGTCTCAAATTTCGAATTACGGTAATTTTCTTACGGAATTCAAAAACATAAATACCAATTTTGGCGCTGTGGCGTGAGATCGCTCTGACTCAGCTCAAGAGAAGCAGCAGCGCGGAGCGCACATCTCCCCTTCCGCCTTAATAATACCAGTTACTCCGCCTTAATAATACCAGTTACGGCTCCAAATAAACATCAATGCGCATCTGAAAGTGTGTTAAAAGATAGAGTACAACTTCGAAATCCGTATCATGTAACGTGGTATCGCTCAATCAGTGTTTCATCCTTGGAAAGACGTCAGTTAAACAGCGGCATGTAACGTCACATTTACCTCAGAAAAAAAAAACATTAAACTTAGTAACTTAGTCAGTCAGCTAGAAAAAATAACTCCAGAGAGGAGACTTTTGCTATATAAATATATGCACCATATTACATTTTTTAATGTTCTTCAATATTTAATGCATGTTTGAATAAATCTGGCAAGTTTTTATGACAGCCACCATTTAAATGTTTGTTTCATATAACTTTCTTCTTATAAAAATAAATAAGTGTAATTTAAGTGTTTGTGTAGCTACAAATCAGTTAATTTTTACCTTCAAAATTATAGTAGGTTAATGAAGCCTAGTAGGCTACAACTGACTCCCATAGTTTACAGCATTAGTTAAGAGATTTGTTTTCCTTGAAACAATTTGCCATGTATTGTACCTGATATCCAAAATAATCAAAATCGAATCGAAATCGATTCGAATTGCAAACTTGTGAATTGAAATCGAATCGAATTGTGAAATTTGTGTCAATACCCAGCCCTAATGTCTATATACGTCATAATATTTATCTCATTTTGTTTTAGTTCTGCTGTAAAATCTTTCATCCAGTTGCTCTTCATGAATCTCCGTACAATGTACAAAAGTCCTTATCATGGAAATTAATTGGTTAAAAGGTGTGGGAACACAGGATATGAAACTGCACGTTTTATATTCAATGTTTAGATGTGTTTCATGGAATTTTACATAACCTGCTTATGTTCAAATATATTCTTCTTTTTGGATGCCAAAGAATTCTGTACAAGTGCAATTTCAGACCTTAATATATATTAATATACCAATTCTCTATAGACTGTCTGTATTATCTCGGAACATCTGGTCAAGAGTAATCCATGCAGAACAGGTTTATAGATTCCAGCCCAACATACTGCATGTACATGTGTCTTCATGCGTGGGCTCTCTCTTCTGGTCTAAAGAGAGCAAGAAATGCAATGAGTGGTTAGACATTTGATTTGATCCCTAGAGACTGCAGTGTCTATTGAAGATCGAATGCCTAAACTAGCAGACATCATCTCTGTCCTTCAAAGCTGTCGAGTGGCGAAAGTTTCCCGACAGAGTTTGAGTGCTATTCCGTGTGACATTCTTTTCCAGACCGGCTCGCGCTTTTATTCTCTCTCCGTTCATAAAGCATGTGTCAGCCATCGTGTTAGCCTGTCATGACAGCAGAAGTTGTTTGTGTGTGGTGGAGTATCATGGGGAAAGAGGTTTTGTAAGGACAGCAAGCTTTTTGTACTGATACATTTTAATTTGTTTAGACTGAGGATACAGAAACACTTAGGCAAGAGAATGTTTCACAACTTCGATGATTGAAAGATCTAAATTAAAGTCTTTTCAAACACCCAAGAGAAAGTCTGCCAGTTTCATAGAAAATGAGAAAAATCAAGAAAATGAGTAGTGAAGGCGGGTGTTGATGGTTTCCAGGGTGTTGCTATGCAGTTGCTAAGTTGTTCTGGGTGTTTTCTTTTTAGCATTTTGCTTGGCGCTTTCTCATTGGACCAAGCCAAAAAAGTCTCTATAATATTCTGGTACATATACATGGCTGCTTGTATCTCTCCTTCAGTTTAAGCACACCAACACACCTGTTTTAAGAATCAATACTGCACAATGTTCATGTCTGTAGGACAAGTAGTGCAGGATGAGCTGGCTATTGTGTGTGTGTCTGTGTGTGTGTCTGTGTGTGTGTATGTGTGTCTGTCTGTGTGTGTGTATGTGTGTGTTACATTAGAAAGTTTAAATTCACTTTAAGGAAGTTTAGATTAACTGATAATTTTTTCTCACTCTGTCTTGCAGTCTAATCCACAGATGTTATTTTCCATGTTATAAAGTTGTGTTGCTTCTCACAGATGGTGGGTTGAAGTGTGGCATTTACTGTTCTGTAACTCAATTCTGTATGCTCTATTAAGCATAGCAAGAACATAAACAGACAAATATGTACTGTACGTTTCCGTTGGACATCAAAGGAGATTCACAGAGTGAGTTGTTTTTTTACTTTGGGACAGGAACTGATAATTATCCTTGCTAAAACGTTTGTGTATGGACAGACAGGCAGCAGATGACGTGACTAAATACTTAATAGACATTTGCAGACATTTGTCATAGGCAACTTAATGTATACGCTTATGTCCTCCATTCTTGATAGTCAAAGTAAACCCTTGATAATGGTTTTGATATTTACTCTGCCACTCATCCCGTTGTTGTTTTTTTCCATCCTAGGCAAAATGTCAAAATCTGCATTTAGATTGAAGTCTTTTTGTTTTTCATTTGCATATTTCTGATTATTCAATTACATCTCCTCTCCTCCAGTTGGAGAGGTGGTCCTCCCAGAATTTTTTTTTTTCTTCATCACGCATTTCAAATTCATGGCATCAGTGCAAGGAAAAATAGTTGTATTCACATTTTATTTATACATGCATGTATTTTATGTACATATTTATTTGTGTGTATATATTTGTACTATTTAAAGCATTTAAAAAATACACATTAAATATACAATACAAAATGCATTAAATAACTAGTTTGTTTGTAATTATTAAACCTACATTTCCCATTTAAAGAGATATATTTATTTATTTCAGTCCAGTTTAGTTTTAGTTACAAGTAATAAATTACGTACTTATAAATAAATAAATAAAAAAAGTTTGTAACCTTAGTTAGTTCCAGATCAAACGTCTGCATGTGTTCATGAACACTATCGATCTGAGAAATGGAGATGCATTTGCTAGTTGCATTTTCAGAATTTTTAAGCCAGTCAGTAGATCTATTGCATCTGTTGTCAGTGACATCATAGATTGAGCTACAAATGTTCACTCTGCTCACAGCAGCAGCTAGGCTGAATCTTTTTCTAGAAAAAAGTCCAGTTATGGGCATATTCAAATTGTTATACAAGTATAATATCAAATGTGTAATGTGCTATTTATTAGCTAATGTAACTTTTTATCTGCAATACATGTGTTGTATCTCATGTCACGGATGTGGTAAAGCACGATGTGCCGTTAGCAAGGAGCAGTTGGTTAATTATACATCTGCCTAATCAGTAGATAAAGCTAATTTAACAGCCAATTACTGCTCTTCACACACCTCCGCCTCACACTCGAAGCAATGACAGCTTCTCGTTTCCTCTCTTTAAGCTCGGCAGGGTGCACTCGCACCAACAGACGACTCAGATGTAACTGGATCATAGATTTGTTTGTGTGTACATGCTTTCCTGGCTCACTGCAAACTTGACATTACTTCTGTGGTGGCTTTTCTACTTTTTTTTTTTTTTTTTTTTTGCAGTTCCCTCAACGATATTTAACATGGTAACATGCCTTAAATAAAACAACATTTATTTGAAATAGAAATATTTCACACAAAAAACTCACACTTTGTTCAATTTAATGCATCCTTGCTGAGTAAAATGATTAATAAAAATTAAAAAATCTTACTGACCCTAACATTGTGTGTATGTGTGTGTGGTGCTGCTGTAGTAAAAGCGTTGAAGGAAACGGCTTCAGTGTGTGTGGATTGATGGCTTCAGACAACGTACATTGTAAAATCTCTTGAGACCAGCCGTTTTTACTTTCTTCTCTGTGTATTTATTTGGTATTTGTGCATGGAGGTGGTTTGTGGCGTCCACGACTCTCTCTGGATTTGTTAGGAGATATATAGGCTGTTACAGTGAAAGTCCCTGGAAGATCATGTAGGCTGATCTGAAACAGGTGTCACTCCATGTACTGAAATGCATCTTGAGCAAACTCTAGGCAAGCATATTTTTCCCTCACTGTCTGTCTTTCTCCACCCATCTCTTTCTACAACACTGCATAAACTGTCATTATGAATGGGTTTTTACATCCTCAGAGAGAAAACAGCTGTTTGGGTCAAATGCAAAGTGTTGTAATTATTCTCTTCATAGCCCTTCAGTCTAAAAGTTGCATTAAAGCAAACTCACTGAAGAGAGGAAGCTCAGCGAGAGATGTCATTATATGAAGCTACGTGTGGAGTTTGCAGGCTCCTGGCTTGACTGTTTTAGGATAATGGAGAGATGAAACCGAAATTTGGACATTTTATTTGGAAACTTCTACCATTGACCGTTCACCCCACTATACCCTGAGTCAATCGTTTTTCTTCTCATTTCATAATAGCGTTTCTATCTTTCGGTCCTCTCTCTCCTCTTATGTGGACTTGAGGAAGGTTTTAACATCAACAAAAACTTGTTGTTAGCCGAAAGGTCACATATTGTTCATAACACCCTTTTGTGGCTGTGGCAATACAAAAACACATTGATAAGGTCACAATCTGAATAATTCTCTCTCAAAAACAGAGAAAAAATACTGGATGACCTTTTATTAAAATGTGGTCTGGGAAAATAGAAAACAGAATCAAGTTGGAGACAAAGGAGAGGCATTTCCACATGTGCCCGGTTTGCCGGGACAGGTATTAGAAGGTCTGGTGTCGAGGGGGGCCTTTCTGTGTTATGAAAAAGCATTATGATGCTTCATAAATTACAGAAACGGCATAAAAGAATAGATCTTTATGAGAGCCCTCTTTTCCCAGGTCCTTTAAATGTAAAAGATATTTGATGCTAACTACTTCTTGTGGAGGTCAGGCTTTAAAAAATTTGACATGGAAAAGCACCGTTGTGCATTAATGCCTTCATTTTGTGTTTGCTTCCTCTTGGTTCTACTTTAGGCAAGCAATTAATCACACACACACACACACACACACACACACACACACACACACACACACACACTGCTTTTTCTTTGATGTTCATCTGAAGGTTTTAAAGGGTGTTTGTACATCTGAACTTTTTATTGTTTATGTAAAGGCTAACAATACTCATGCCTGACATAAGTAAACTCAAACTGTTTGGTTTAGTGAATGTTAGTGAATAATAGTTTTTATGTTAATGCGTTACCTAACATTAACAATAAGCAATAGCTACATTTGTTACATAACTTATTATTCTTCGTTAACGTTAGTTAAAAAAATACAACTGTTAGTTCATGTTTAGATCCATTAAATGATAGTTACAAACTTGTATTTCAATATTGTGTTATTAAATGTTTGAAATTAACTAAGATTAATACATTCTTTAGAAGTGTTTTTCATTATCAGTTTATGCTACTGAATTTATTGGCGTTAACTAATGGAGCTTTATTGTAAAGTGTGACTGAACTATAAAGAATCAAAACATTTTTAAACCGTATCTAGGATAATATCAATATCTATACCATATAATTATTCACGATAATAATATCGTGCATGTTCATTATCTTGATATATCGTATTATACAATCACATGTCTAGTCATTGTGTTAGGTAGTTAGACTTTTGGTGAATCTTCATTCAGTGGTGGTTAGTTAATTGGTTTATTGTGTCTATCACAGCTTGTCATAAACCACACTATATGACTATAATATCAGTCAGTTGCTCAGTCTGAATGACAGAAGTAAACCCAATGTGGCTTTGACCTTTTGTTTAAGCTGACTCAGTTAGGTAGTTAGTGGCTGTTAGGGAGTGACTGGTAGTGGATTGACTATTTTTGTTTGTTTGTGAATTAAAACACTTGTTAACATTTGTAAGTTTAACTTTATTTGTTACTTTACCTTTGTAGTTTCTGTTACAAATGTTTAAACCGACTCTCTCTCTCTCTCTCTCTCTCTCTCTCTCTCTCTCTCTCTCTCTCTCTCTCTCTCTCTCTCTCTCTCTCTCTCTCTCTCTCTCTCTCTCTCTCTCTCTCTCTCTCTCTCTCTCTCTCTCTCTCTCTCTCTCTCTCTCCAGTCTACTGGTCCAATGGGCAGCGGCAGCATGCAGCTGTTGGAGACAGATTTTTCCCGCACTCTAACTGGACTGGTAGATCTGCATCTCTTCCATCAGAAGAGCATCCCAGTGTTCCTCAGTGCGGTCACCATCGAGCTGTTCAGCCGCCAGACTGTCACCTGATTTACCCATCAATGCTCGACCACACAGTGTTCAGGGAGCGCTCTCTCTCTCTCTCACACACACACACAGCAAGACACAAATATCCACAGAACCTGGGTGTGATTTACTTTTGATTAGCCTTCATATATATATATATATATATATATATATATATATATATATATATATATATATATATACACACAGATTTAGCATTGGAGGTTGTCGTAGCTTGACAATCTTTATGGCAGCTTTTCAGTAGTATAGTCTATTGTTTTTTTCTTTTTCTTTTAATGCTATAAAACCCACACTGTGTTTTTTAAGAAACAGGTTAACACAAATACCAGGGAAACCTAGAGATGTGCAGTCCTCTTGTTATGATCATGAACTTTCATGGCATCGTAGAAAAAATAAAGACATATTAAACTTTTCAGTCTATTATTTCTTTTGGGAACTGACGGATTTCAAAACATTCTCTGTGTTCAAGTGAATAATGATTCATATGCCCAGTTTGAAGCTGCTTTTATTGTTTCACTTCAACTCAACTCAACTCAAATAACCTAATGATTAATTGATAAACTAATATCCCCATTGAAACCACAATAGTTGCCTGGCAATTTGAATGCATCAACTTTTGTCTTTTAAATGTTTGCTTTGTACAATTTGGCATTAAATCCTAATGGATGTGGGACTATTTAAATTCCCTGTCCATTTTAGCTGGCAGTGGTTATTACAAATTTAAAAAAAAAAATTTTTTTACTTCATCTTCATTTGAATGCCAGTTTCCCACAGTACCTTACACACATTATGATCTAATCTGAAATGACTGACTGCTTTCAGATGAATTTTGTCTCAAATCTGTCGCACAAGCAATGCAAAGTGCCATTGTGACAAAGCAATTAGCAAAGAATGTTACTCTCATCCTGTATCCGTGGTTTCAGGAAGTGTGCGGAGCCAGTATCTCTGCTTTCTTCTCATGCCAGTGAATTCATTGCGGATTCAATGTCCCTGCTGTTAGCTGTTCCTATTATATGCAAACTCAGTCTTTGGCTGGCAAAATCAATTCAGAAAAACAGCGACTATGCACAGACTCATGCACACACTCTCAAGCTGGCACTGCTCTCTTCCTGTCACTTTTGGCCCCTGTTGTTTTCATGATTTATCCTACTTTTTCAGTTTTTTATTTAATATCATTTGTTTAACAATTCAGTGGGTCAAGCATATTTGGCCTTTAAATCGAATCTCCTTTTATTCTATGATACGCATTTCCTCTTTCATCGCACATTTTAATATTTTATTCATTTTATCATTTATCATCTTGAGTCGAATAAGGTGGCCTCTCATTGGTTATTAATGAAAGTTTTTGTTTTTCATGAACGATCGTTATATAATTCAAAGCTTTGGGGTGGAAAAGGCTATATATGCTAATGAGGAGCTGTAAATGGATAAATAATGAATATTTGAGAAACTTTAGACCAAACTACAACGCTGAAAAAAACATGGACTTCAGACTGAGAGGAGAGATAAGCGGCCATTGTCTTATTACAATGCAAACGTTTAAATTCAGTGGTAAGTAATGTAAAATCATTAATATTGATACTATATATATATATATACTTCCATTTTATAACATTTTATAGATTTCTTTTCTTCCAGTAGTTTGGTCTTGTAAAATTGTAACTCCCAAGAAAAGATTCATTTGGTGTAGATATTAACATTCTGTTAGTGTATATAGCAAAATTAACAATAATAGATATATGTGACAAACGTGTTAGTGTTTCTGTTATGATTATCTAATGCAGTGACATTCATACATTAAATGTTACGTACGTTTTTAAAGATTATTTTTGGGCTCTGTAGTTTAAAAAAAATGTTTTGTGGTCTGCAAAAGCATGAAAATGAAATCCAAAATATGTGCAGCATAAAGTGTTCCAGGCCTGTTGTAGTGCTATGTATGTCAACATCTATGTCACGCTAATATTAGCACTTGAGACCAAAAAAGGAGGTCACAAACCATTCCCCCAACATGTGGTCTCCCATGCCAGGAAAATTGTCCATCCTTCAGTGCCCATGCGTTTCTTCATAGAGGTTTGGTAGTTGCACCGATGAGACTGGAGATATCTCTCTATTGTTTGCCTTATCTGTTCTTAGTTTGCCATGGCATTTGGAACTAGAGACAGTGTTACGCTGGGTCGCTCCCTCTTGCATTGCCACAGCGACGAGCATTGAAGCAGAGGGACGGGTTCTCTCGATAGACACAACCCCTGTCACTCAAACCCTGTGATAAGTCGATGATTTGAAGAGGTTTGGGGTATTTTTAACTAGTACAACCCTAAGAGTGAGAATAGGCTTTTGGTATAATAAAGAACAATGCTGTGACTAGAAAGTCTGCCTGTTTGCTTTTGGATCTCACTTATCTTTCTAGATAATAGTGAGTAGAGGCTTTTGCTGCATTTGATTCCTCTTAGGCTTACAGAAAATGTTTTACAACTAGATAACAGTACTTGTGATTATATTAGCAGCCATAAATCCTGCACACTCAACCTTTTTTATCTCTATCTCTCCCAACATACACATAAAGTAAAGTTAGATATCACTAGGCCACAATCACATTAGCTCTCATAAGCTTGGCTAGCCAATCACGGTTGTTCCAATGTTCCAGAAGAGGTTTGAAGCCGTGTTCACTCTAAAAAGATTACAGAGCCCCAGAAGGAATTTTCTTCATCCTTCATTTTTCTGCCTTTCTGTCGTTGCTTTTGATCTGTTTACCATTTCCTTCACTTTCTCTGCTGCAGGGCTTTATTGTCTGACTACCGAATTACTCTCCGTTCCATTCAAAGATTTATATCCAATGAAATGACATTAGAGGTTTCTAACGGAATCTGTGCCGTATCCTTTGTCACCCTATGTCATTTAAGACAGCCGAGATTTTGGACACACTTGAATGAAAGTGTTTCTCTTGATGTCGTTGTTTTATAGCCTGGTTAGCCACTGGTTGTATTCTGTAGTGCAACTATGAAAATTGACTGCAATTTAAAATGTGCTTTGTATTCTCATTTTTAAAAAAAAGTTATAATTTATAGCAATATTTAAGGAACATATACATCATAAATATTTGAATGTATTATAGAATATTTTTTGGCACTGTGTATGTGTGTATGTATAATTAAGGGGTCGTTTATACAAAATCATTTTCAACTAAAAACATTAAACTTTTTATGCGTTTTGGATGTTCATTTACATGATACATTTACATTTTGGGGGCCTGAAAACGCAAACTTTTGAAAACGGTTTCAAAGTGCAAATGTTTGAGTATGATACCATTATCGTCTCTTGTGTAAACTACAAAAAAGCAAATTTGTGAAAACGGGGACATGTGTATTACGTGTTCAGTCTATTGGCAACTACTGGTCTAACATGAATAATACAGTGTTTTTAGTCGTCATCGCAGATCCGTGGGATCATCTTGACAACACTGTCGTCTGAAAAACCCAAAGGAAAAACTTTTCCCCAAAAAGACAGGCTATAATTTCTGATAGATAGCCACCAATAAATAATTGTGTGTGTGTGTGTGTGTGCGCGCGCACACAGATAGTAAATAAATGTTATGTATGTGTTTTTTTTTATTTGTTTCTTTTTTTGTTTGTTTTTGTTTAATGTATAAAGGGTTATACATTACCTACCCACCTTTTTTTGTCAGTACATAAACGGAATTATGGGATTTGTTATGATACCAATTTTTAATGGGAGTGTATGACATTACCGAATGTTACTTTCAGAGATGATTCCAGAAAGTGAATGAATACCACTGTGAAAATGGGCCATTACACTGCAGATCTCTCCATTATTCCAGCTCATTCTTTAACTCTTTTGTTCTGCGTTCACTGTTCATTTCTCTTTTCCCTCAGGTCTACTGTCATTTACTAACGGACAGACAGTCTTTGTGTGAGGATTTTATGGCGGGAATAGCTTGGGAAGCTTAAAGGAATCAGCTGTAGGCGATACAGATTAAAATAATGAAATAAGTGACCTCTGCAGCGATTAGTAAGGGTATTCTTACAGAGATTTGGGTGAAATACTTAATTTTAGCAATTGGGTATGAAAGGGCTGTTCTAAATTGTAAATACAGTGGCAGCAAAACACCTGCAAACCGCGTCAGATCTGAATATATTTACAATACTTGCTTTTATATAACAGTTAACATAATAAACTTGTTTATAATAAGACCTCAAACTTAAACTGGGTTTATGCTAATTTTGTGAACATTTCACCACAATAGCTTTAGTTTGAGCTACAGTGGAGGATCAGTACGCAGGTGCTAAGCTTAACATTTTGCGTACACCTTTTTTCGATTTCCTCAAAATCTGCTTTAGTCCAGTCTGTGTGGATTTCACAACTTTTCAGAACATTACGTTCTGTTGTGTTGCCATCTTCAGCTCTCTGTCTCGGCTATAAATGAACTGAATCCTGGCGGTGTCAGTCTCATACTGTGTGTTGGCTCTTAATAAGTTCATCGGATTGATTGGCCAAGAAGTGAGCTCAGATGGTGCTGAAGGGTCTGTGTTGAGACCTGATATAAACAGTGTAAATGGAGGATGCTTCAACTGCAGACACTAATAATCGAGGCTAGTCTTTTTCTGTTACAGTACATTAAACATGAATAATATATACTGTATCTGGAGCTCAACCTTTTACATAAATTCTCACTTTCACCTCTGACATAGTAATACCGTGTCTTCAGCCAGCAGTCAAACGCACTGGGCATACGCAGGGCTCTTGTATGCATTTTAATACTTACATAATATGTCAAATATGCCACAAATTAAAAAAGAGCCTGTTTTAGCAGCTTAATGTGACCTGGGAAAAAATATTGAGTTTTTTTTACGTTTTCTTGGAGAGGACACAAAAAGGTATGAATTTGCAAAGCAAAACAAATTATTTTGCAATATCACACATAACACTAAAATGCATGCAGGCAACATTAAAAAATATATATTTTATCATGGTTGTTCTCTCACCATAAGTTTATGCATGTAGGACTGAAATTGGGATGCCCATATTTCTTTATGTGTGGGAATGTTTTATTAGTGTACTATATTTATGTTTTCTGAGTGACATTGTTTAATGAGAGTGTTTTTAGGGGACATTAGTTGAGACTCTAAGGATGGCATGGTGTGTGGAAAAGAGGGCGTTAAGAAAGATTGGTGACTGTCCTTTACCACGCAGTAGTACTGTACTGTATGTCCTCTTTTGGGGACGGATCAGGGCTGCTGTTGCCATAGTGATTCTGGGTCACTTACCGGTTTTGAAATGCGTTGAGAGACCAGTTGCCACTTTGATGTATCACAATTTTCAAAATGTCTTGTAGTAATTGACATTGGGGGTTTTAAAATAAAAGTTTTATGAATATTCCATTTTTGGATAATTATATAAAAATTAGCATATGCTGTAAGCTACCATGGCAACAGCTAGGATACTTTAAGACATGCATGTATTGTGTATACGCCAGAGTAGCTCTCTCTGCTACAATATAGCTTTAGTGTGTTACTAAAGACTCATCTTGGTCCACCCAAGGCCACGTACATAAAATGTAACCTGTGTTTATTACACAGTTCCAAGGGAGGTCCACAAGGGAGAGGAAAAATAATTCATGTAATAAAATTGCATTTACATGACTGTTTTCAACTAAAAACTGAAAACATTTAATGCGTTTTGGCCGCCTTCATTTACATGGCATTGGCGTTTTGGCGGCCTGAAAAACACTAACTTTTTCAAAAACGTATTGTCTCCGTGTAAACAAAAACTAATTTGTGAAAACGCTCATGCACATGCATATTACTTATTCAGTCTATAGGTGTGTAGTGTTTTATCCTGACATCGCCAACTACTGGCCTGGCAGCAGAATACAGCGTTTTAACCGTTTTCACGTGTTGACGACGTTGTCGTATGAACGCGAAAAAGCAAACGAAAAACGTTTCTGATTTTTTCTTACACCGTTGTCATGTAAATGTACCCTAAATAATGAATAAGATTCAAATAAATTAATTTAATTTAATTAATTAAAAAAAATGTTTTTACACATTTTTACAATTAATTGTGATTTATTTGTTAGTTATTAATCTGGTAAATATATTAAATTATATTAAAATAAACTATACATAAGAACATTTTATTTAAAATAAATACACTTAACAGTGCATCGCTATAGTGAGTAGAAAAAATGTAATAATGTAACTTGAAACAAATTTTAGATTTATTGTATACATTATTCAGTGTATAAATTGGGACTTTATAAAAGATAGATGCATCCTCATGATGATCAGTTTGGGGGGTCCTTGGTGTCTAAACAAATGCAAATCCCTGGTCTAACAAACTGGCACTATCATGTCTCTCATCACATTCACTTTCTCATTTTATACAAATGCAATTGACACCATATTACATCGTATTTATCAAGTATAATGAAAAATAACTTAATAGGATTTTTACGTGGTACAGGTATGACATCAGAACCCGGAAGTCTATTTCGCTGCATGGTTCCTTTGAAATTTTCCTATGGGGTTTTATGTTTTTTTTTTTTAAATTTATGTGTAAAATAAAGCCTGTGGTAAACATAACTTGATCATACTTCATGTTTTGTTCTACAACATACACCGCAGAGACTCACAGACCAAGCTGTCTTAGTTTATTAAAAACTTGCTTTTTCAAAAATGAACATAACTGCTTTAAAATTCGCGGTTTCGCTATGGGTGTGTGTAATTTATTTATTAGAATTTATTTATTAAGTATAGTCAAGTTATTTTTACCACAGGCATTATTTGACACATATCGTAAAACCCCATAGGATAATCTCGAAGGAACCAGCGGCGAATAGACTTCTGGGTTGTGACGTCATGTCTGAACCACTATGGCCATTCCTTTGTACGCTGTAATTTTTTTTTGTTTTTTTTTTGTTGGTGCAAGTTTTAATATAATATATAGAAAAAAATCTAAAATTATTTCAAGTAAAGTATTTAATTTCAAATTATATCGTGTTTATTTATGCATGCTGATTAGCCGTGTAAGCACAATCGCTTGTTTCTTTTTAGTTTGTTTTTCGATAGTTAGCTACCAGTTGACTATATTATATCTTACATAATTTGATACCAGTGCTGATACTTTGTTTGATTTTAACAAACCCCTAACCCTAAGTTTCCAGACATTTGTGCACGAGTGACACCAGTGACAGACACTGACGGTGAGTAGCCTACAGCGTCTCTTTTTGTGTCGTGAGCTTATGTTACGGCTTGAGCAAGAGCTGGTGAGTCGTCACTAAATGTGCTGTTTACAAGCCATTGTTAGATATTGGAAGTATGACGGTACTACTTAAAACCTTCCACCATTCACTTTATGTAAATATCCATGATCCTATTGCTGAGGATTGTAATGCGCCAGTTTGAGGTTTCTGACTGAATAGAAATTGCTACGGTGGATTATTCCCATCTATGTGCCTTCAAATGTGGCCTGCAATATTTCATCGCCGTTATACTGACCTTGAGGACCATTAAAGCCATGACCGTTCCTACATTCCTGCCTAGCTCACCAAAGAGAGATAATAACGAGGTAATCAGACCATCTATTTATGTACAGATTTGGCCACATCAATTATATGTGGTGCATGGCCCATTTACTGTAATGTCACACTTGATTTAGGTTGGGTAGTATTTCCCAGCCCTAGTATCACTGTAGCAGTATGTTCAAACAGTCTTTTCAATTCCTTTTTTTGTATTTTACTTAGTAGCCGAGCATAGTGCCAAAAATGAAACGTGGATATGAAATGAAATGATTAAGTGTGATAGCACATCTTACTGATTTGTATCCGCCTGTAGTTTAACATGCTGCTGGCAATGCAAGGTAGTGGGTTTGATTTCCAGGGAATGCAAGAACTGAAAAGCCTTGAATGCCATGTAATGTGCTTTGCATAAAAGTGTCTGCAAAATGTATAGTGTAACGCAAAAGCCAGGTTATTCCATCTTAACATCAACATTGAACTTTACAATGCGTTCAAGACGTTAACTTAATAATAGTTCTTGATGCATAAGGGTACTTTTATTGAATTTATTAATATTGGTAATGTTCCTTTTCACATGGGTTCTATACATTTTCAATGTAACAAATTATAATTATAAATGAACATTGATCTATAATAAATGTTGTTTCATGGTTTCATATGGTTTGTGCTGGAAATTATTAGATATTATGAAGTCCTTTTTTTTTCATTTAAAAGGAAATGGGCTCTTTGTATCTGGTTTGTGCAATTTAAGGTGGTCTATAGCTCTGCTCGGCTTGACCAGGATGCTTTAGTTTAGATGATCGGTATAACAAGCGGATGCCCATAGTTGACCAGTTTGGACAAGCTTTTAATGTGTCAGACCTCCTCTTGCCTATGAAACTGACTCTTGGTTGTTTTATTCTAGTTTTCTTGCTTTCCTCCTTCACTTTCTTTTACTTGCACACATGCATTCTATAATTTGGCCAGAGATCATGACACTGATCAACCTCTAGCAAATTAAAACTTAGCTAATTAGCCTGACTGTCACTCTGACCGTGTGTGTGTGTGTGTGTGTGTGTGTGTGTGTGTGTGTGTGTGTGTGTGTGTGTGTGTGTGTGTGTGTGTGTGTGTGTGTGTGTGTGCGTGCGTGTGTGCGTGTGTGTGTGCGTGCGTGCGTGCTTGCGTGTGTGCGTGTGTGTGTGCGTGTCTGAGTGAGAAAGACTGACGGGATTTGCATCAGTGTAATTTAGTAATTGTAATTCAGGGAGACATGTTGCCCCTCCTGCCTCCCTCACAAGAGTCCGTCTGCTAGACTTCATCATGATCTCTTCTCAGATCTTGGCCTTTAGATAAACCCTCATTAGCTCAGTGATGCTTAAAGCTGTAATAAGGTTTCCAAGTAAAGAAATGGTAGAATCAGCCAATATATTATTAAATGTTTGAGTCCTTTTAGAGCAATTGGCCCAGTGGTTCACCTCACCTTACCCATTCCTAAACGCACCAACATTAAGAAGATCCCTGCATTGTTTTTAATTTCTTTTATTTACTTGATTATTATGACTAAATTTGACCTCTTATTAAAAGACCAAAGACATCACTCACTGCTTTTGTAACAGTTTGATTTTTTTTATACAGAAGGACTAAAATGCTTGGCAATAAATTTGCACATAGTGTTTGTAAATTAAATCATTTTATTTTATTGGACAGGAAACATAGTGTCTTGAATAGTTGTGCAGTGTGTTAAAAATAGAAATGGGGTTAGCATAAACTGAGGGCACATGCATCAGATTAAGATGCACGTAAATGTTTTGATGCTTGATTGTTTTTGGACATTTATGCATTTGGCAGAAGCGCCTTTGCATTCAAGGTATACATTTTATCAGTTCATGGCACGCATTCCTTGTGAATCAAACTCATGAGCATAATAAAAGCATAACAGAGGAATCTCAGTAATTTGTAAAGGCATTGCCAAGCAACTTGATTATCAAGGATGTACTGTAGTTGCGTATTTAAATAACATGCACAAATATTATTTCTTCGTCCATCAGTTATGCTGAATATATTTGTGAGACTGCTCAATTTTATATATATTTTGTTTTGCAATTTAAAACCTTAACTGAAATAACAATTTGTAAATGGACTAACACCAAACTGATGTGTAGAAAGATAGCATAATACAATTAATTGCCAACTACAAGAATAAATTGATAGTACATAGTTTAAGGTTATGTTTCCCACACAGATTAAGCAAACAGAATCTTTCCTTGGGACTCTCTGGGTTTTAGTGAAAGTATGTGCTAATGGTGAGCACAGGCATTTAAAGACTAATTAGGTGGTGATTACCGGAATGAATCTCACTGAACCCCATGATCTGAGCTCCTACTGTAGCCAGTAACGAGTGGCAAAAGGTCACCGTCTCTCACAGCGTATTGTTAAAAAGACATCTTTATCAGTACTGACTGGAGGCTTTGTGAACATATAGGGATGTACATTTACTCTTTCAGACCTCAACAGTCTGATTTGATTTAATGGATACAATGTACAGTATAATTATGAGATGATTGATGATCAAAAGTGCACCAAGCAGTTTTACACCTAAACAAAATTAATATTGCTTTCACTATATGTTTAAAATGATGCACACCCTTTCACAGTTGTGGAATAAAGAAAGGCAAAGCCAAGCATGATTCTGCATTTACACTGACATGTGACTGTGTAAATGATAGTGAGGGCAAGTCCACTGTCCTGTATCGTTTGTTTAGGAAGGTGAATACTGTGAAAATAAATGGGTATGTCCTGATCACCTAACCTTCCGTGAGCCTCACAGGGTATTTGTGAGATAGCAAGGGAATATATAGGGAGCATGAATGCTCATTCTGAAGGGCACTATACGCTGAACAAACATCAATATATCACTAAAGCTTTGCCATCACGGTATATTGCATATATGTATTATATTAATTCATATTATATTTGTATATGTAAGTATTTCATTATATTAAAAAACTCTGATCTGTGTTTGATGACATTGCAGGTCACTGAATGAATTGAAGATCATGAATTGAATCCAGCTAACCATGTAGGAAGCATTGAACACTGCATTGGAACTCTGCGAATCAGAATACAGCTAAGCAAAAATGTATTTACAGTATATTGTTATTATGATAGCACATCATAATTTGCATACAGTGCACTTTAGGTTGCTAACTTTTTTTAGTGCACTTTACGGTGCACTAGAAGAGCTGCTTTGCTTTTCACATGACATTGTCACAGGTGTGTTAAAAACGCTCCGTCACTCCATCAAAGGTGCCTGTAAACAGTCTGTGATGGAGGACGTGAGCGCAGGGTTGACGCGACCTGTTCTGAGTGACCGGTGCATTCGGTCACCTTCATAGAGCAGTGATGCTGAGATGTGTTTCACATCCTTTTAACATGTTACTTTGGGAGACTTTTTTTACATGTACATTTTATTTCAAAGCCAAATTTATGGATAACCACATTTCCCAAATGTGATGCTTTTTTGAGACTTGATCCTGTCAAAGATACTGGATCTCCCTGGATTGACCACCAAATGTAAACTAATGGAAATCATCCAAATGGTTTTATTATCACACTGACAAATGTGATTATAACGGTAAATGTCCACACCTTGGTGTCCATGTGCATAAAGTGTTCACATATACAGTACATAAAGTGCACATATTAATACTTGAAAGTATGCTAAAGGTGTAGCAGCTGTATCTTTGAGGGCACTTTCGTAATGATAAGCTGTTGAACCCTTTGTCCTGACAGTGTAGAATCTTTTGGTGAGCAAAACATATAGAATGGGTGCTGAATTTTATAATCATAGCAACTTTTTGGATTGTTAATCTATATCAGTAGGACAACTTCATTTACATGTTGGATGGCAAGTTTATATACGGTTTAGGTTTTAGGCAGCTTTGCTTCTGCTGTATTGTTATAAAGATTTCTGCATCTTCACATCAAAAACAATGGACAGTGAGGCCCAAAAGTTTGGGACTACTAGTAAAAAACACCTAGGCCTATATATTTATAATAAAACATTATAATAAAACATTTGAATAAAAAATATATATATATATATATATTCAAATGTTTTATTATAATGTTATTATCACCAACAATTTGACCAAAAAGCTGATTTAAATAAAAATAATAATAATCTGATGATTGTGTTCTCCATCAAGATTTGAGAAGGTTCCATTGTGTGCCTTATTGGAAGTACATCAGACCTTCAGGACCAAGGAGTTCACAAGATCAGTCATAATTTAATTTTAGTGGTAAAGTGCAGAATCTTAAATGTTTCTTATTCATTTTATGTCCTAACATTTCTACAGTTTTTGATTTCCAGGTTTAAATGTGACATCTAATCCCAGATTCAAACTTTTGGACTGCATTGTGAGATGCTGTCTAGTATGGTATAAGTCTCTCAGACCCAAACAATTGGACAAGCAGTTGCATTTCAACCTACCTCAGTGTGTTTGTGCTTTTCTCACAAAAACACAACAGGAGACGTACCTTAAGCTCCACTTAAAGCACAATATGTGTCTGAGAAAAAAGTATTTATTCTTTAAGAAATAAAACCATTTTTATTGTGCTCTTTGACATTTCCACCAGACATGAAAGCCCTTTGGGATCCATTCTTTTTCTCCTTTTTTTCTTTCAATCAGCCCATACATGTGGCTGTTTTCAGGCTGCTGTACATTCACCAAGTCATTTTCAACTTACTTTCAGTGTCCATGGAAAATCTGCTACAGTTTGCAGTACAAGAGATGACAATCAACTCAACAAACCTGTTAATGAGATACAGTGAATGTAAGTTGAACCTTAAAAAGTATGGATTTGCACTGGGGACATGTTTTTCAAAGATTTGAGTATGATAATCAAATATTTAAGATTTATTCACGCACAAATTAAGGGAAAGATCAGAGAAATCTTCTGGTTGTTTAAAGAAGACCTTGATGATTCAATTAATTATAAAGACATTTTGATTAAATAATTATACTGTCCCTATTATCATGCATTAGTCCTTTCTTATGGACATTCATTTAGCTCTCACAGAAATTACCTGGAATTGGCTAAACGTTTTAAACTTAATTGTAAAACAAAACAAACAATCTTCATGTTAGGTACAAGATGACAGTGCATGTTCAGGATCAAGCTGCCATAGAGAAACCATTTCCAATTTCAGAACAATAAGCAATAATTCTGTTCAGTATGACAATAATCATTCTGACAATGGCATTTTCATTCACAAAATCAGTTGGCAGAATGACATTGTTTAACATATTGCCTCGACCTGACAAAATTCTAAAACGATACACTCGTATTTTGGGATAGGGGATATGAAGGCTAAAAAACAACACTGTGCACTCTAGGCCCTAATATTTGGTTGACAACATTTCTGTCAAGTATTTGACATGCACTTTGATTCAGATATAATTTAAACGTCATGTTATTTCACTCCATGAAGCAGGGTGTTGTAATGTCTGGTTTCACAGTACAGGTCTTAAAATTTGCTTCCTCAAAATTTTGAGGCCAATTCCATTGTTCAAATCAGTGGAATCTAAATTGTCTATCAGCATTAATGGCGGTGAGAAATGATTATACTATAGGGCTGTCTAGATCAGCATTTTAGACCTGGATTAACAGCCGTAGAATACAACTCTGTTGAATCTCAGTTAAAAAAAAATAACAACCCAGGACTGATTTAGTTCTTGGGGTTCACAGTGGTTTAAAGTAGGCATGTTGTAGCAATATCTTTGATTGAGATGGAAATATTTCTGAAGGTCTTGCAAACAAGAATCAAACTGGGTTTGAGGCTGAACTAGGCCCCAAATATTGTAAAATTGATGTTGGAGAAAAATTGTTTTACAACAGAGTACATTCATTCTCCGGTATGCAGGACTTGTGTGGAGTTTGTGGGTTCAGTTTTCTCAGTAGCACTGCTTGAAGATCTGTTAATGAAATACAACCATAGAAAGCCAGTTTTACCTGCACAGCTGTGTCTGTATGTAATTGTAATCACATTGCAGGTGTAAGTCTTAAGGACTTGAAACATTCATTGTATGTTTGAAATTGTAAACTTTACAAAAATGAATGGAGAAAGCATTGAGAGAAGCTTTGTTTCTGAAAAGTCGTTGTTTTAAAATCCAGTAGAGGTGGGCTTCTGTAGCAAATTCAGCGGTTGTCCTTTGAACAGTCGCTAAAGAAGAAGAAAAAAAGAGCGTTTTCAAAGTTGCGCAGTCTGTATAAAAACCTAAGTTTGGGGAGAACAGTGTTCGGCAGACATTTTGAGTTGTATGTTTTTCCAAGTACACAACAGTCAATACTGTCACAGGACACGGCCATGCGATAACCAAAGATTAATTGTAATAATAAGAAGAATCAATCTTAACAGTGATACTACTAATCAATGATGGTCATGATGATGAGGATGATAATATAATAGTAGTTTATTGTTATTTCCAATATATAAAAATCAAATGTTGAGTTGAGGTTAATACTGTTAAAAGTTTTCTATTCTTACCACTTGGCACGTACACTCACTGCAAGATCTACAGTATCTTGTATTTAGTTTTCATTCTCAAACAGAATGATTGAAAAGAGCTAGCAATACTTCTAAGCTATTTCTCTAAAAGTGAGTGCTTGCTTGTCACTTAATCATTGATACTGGCTGGTTTGGTCCAGAGATTTGTGTAGTCTTCTTTAATTGAATGAGCAATAAAAACAGCAATCATGATTTCTGCTGAGCAGAGACCCCTTTCCAGTAGTCCAGAATGTCATGTAGGTCCTCATCTTTGGCAAACTGTACTTTCCTCCTTAATGCATGACCTGCTGCAATGTACTCTTCCTCATCCCTATGACGTTTGCGGTGGAGTTTAAAACGTTCCCACAGGTTAAAAGAAGGCCTACAGCTGTACTCAGGACTGGAATAGCCACTTAGGTTGTGGTACTGTGGTGAGAGCTGTGAATAGGACAGCTCCCGTGGTCTCGAGCGCGTCAGCGGCTCCAGAATGGATGACTTTCGGCTCCCTGACACCTCTATCGACTCCTCTATGTGGTGGGGACCAGGGTAGGAGTGCCTATGCTCACTGTACTGTCGAATCCGCTCCGCCTCTGCCCTCAGGATCGCAGCCGCTGGTGTGACTGTTATGATTCCTGACTCATCGAGTGCAGATGCCTTCTCAATATATTTGGACTCTGATCTGTAAGCTCCTTCAGAACGGAAAGAGCGTGGACTGCGCAGCGAACCACTCGAGGACGTGCTTGCACGCTTTTGTGGGGCATCCATACTGTGATGCCTCTGTAAGGGATGATGGTATGATCCTTTGTACACTGGAGACAGAAAACCAGACTTCCCTGGTGGATGGTCTGATATGAGGACTAACTGTGGCTCCGCTGTGGACACGGCACCTGATTTTGCGGCCTGGAATGATGTTGAATCGGATTTGAGTGCGTCGATGCAGTTGTTAATGATCTGGTTCACTTTGTCCACTTCTTTTGCAATGGTGGATATCTCTGCAACAGATCCCTGGCTGGTTTCCGATGGAGGAATGCTGCATTCCCTCACACTGCGTTCTGGTTGCTCTGATCTCACTTCCATGTAATTCCCTTTTGTAGTCTTTGGTGTCCCAGAGATCTCTTGCATCTTATATTGATCTGTGTCACTGGCAGTTGGCAAGTATGGCATCCTTTGTGCTGTTTCACCAGTGGACAGAATTTGCTTTTGTGACAGCTGTGATATAGTCCCTTGTTCCAGTTCAGTTCCATATTTCATCTCAATTAAGTTTCTTTTCATCTTTTCCAGCTTCTTACTCTTTGGCTCGTCTTGATGTTTGCGCTTTCTCAGGCAATGAAACACTATACCCAGTACGATGAGCATCCCAAAAAGACAACCGAGGATGGTCATAATGTAATGAGTGGCAGTTGAGTCATTTGCCACACGTTCTTGCAATGTCCTTGGCCCTGTGGAGATGGTCAGGCAGGTGTGGTTGAATCTCAAGGAGTTACGAATAGATGCCACACAATATGTGTAGTTAGTGTGAGATTTAAGGTTTTGTAATTCTATTTCTTCTCTCTGGCTTTTCAGGTTTTGGATGTCAGTGAAGAAGCTGTTATTGTACAGGACAAGGATGTACATTTTGCGAAATGGATTTGGAATCTGGATCATGATTATTGCACTTGTGTGGGTAACTTCTTTTAGTTTCATTATAGGACGGGCATCTGGATCCAGAAAGGTGGGACTGATGCTTATGGACTCTTCTGGAAATGTCCCTGAGGAACAGTCATCCAGTCCGCAAGGGCTCAAATCAGGCAACATCGTGGGAGTGCTCCCGTCTGAAGAGCCGTGAAGATAAGGTGTCACGTTGTCATCGGTGCAGACAGAGGAGAGTGCATGAAAAGCATTGCGAAATCTTGGCATTCTGGGGTTCTGACTCAAGAGACTGTAGCCTGAAAAGCCAGCGGGTGTGTCACAAACCATTCGCTCACTTGTCCGGTTTGGGAACGCAACAAGCCAGCGCAGGAATCCTAACAGCTCACATGAGCAACTGAACGGGTTTGCATAGAGCTCGCAAGTCGTAAGCTTCGAAAGACCACGAAATGTAGCACCATCAAGCTGCTGAATTCTGTTCATGGAAAGGTCGATGTTTTCAATCGCAGGACACTCCCAGAAGGCATTGGCTGTGACAGTCTCGATCAGGTTAGCCTGAAGATAGAGGTACTGTAAGCGTCCCAAACCTCTTAGCATTCCCTCGGTCAAGTTCCTTAGCTTGTTAAAGCCAATTTGCAACACTTGGAGATTAAATTGGGCTGAGAAAGCCCCATCTTCAATGTAAGAGATGTCATTCTTAGTCAGATTCAGGTATGTGAGATTGCCGAAGCGACTTAAGGAAGAAAAGTGGATGCTTCGAATCTTGTTCTCATTGAGTCGCAGGTCAACAATTGTGCTGTTAATATGCAAGGGGATATTTTCGTATGGTGGCTGGTTTTGGCTACAAATTGCCAACCACACAAATCCCTTTTCCCCTTCAATCAGCCAGCAATCACCTTGGACAACAGGCACCCTTGTCAATGAGAGGAACACGAGAGCCATAGCCCAGCAAAGTAAGGCACTGGTCACCATACCTCCTCCATGTCCCCTGGACCCAGACGAAATGGACATCTGTGCTTCAGTCATAGCTCTAGACGTTTTTGTTTTGTTTACACAGGTTATGATCTTTAGCAGTATTCGGCAAGATATTCAACAAGTCTTTGATTTGTAAATAGATGTAATGTTGAAATCACATGGAAGATTGTTCAGTGTTGTTAGGAATATCAGCTTTAGAAAAAAAAAACAATTATCGTTTTTATCTTTTCAGTGTATGCTTGGTGTCTTGTCACACTGGAATGGAAGCTTAATTTATGACCAGAGTCTTGTTCATGTTCATTAGCTTTTCAGATAGCGTATCTGAGCATTTCCATGCATAGCCTCCTACAGGGCAGGAAGTACTTGTGTTTTCCGAGGACCTCATGTCTCATCAGATTTCCCGTTCTTGACCAGATTTTCGTTTTGTGTCCTGCAGAAATAAGAAGAAAGAACATGATTATTGATATTTGAAAAAACTAGGTCAAGTCCTAACAATTCTGAGAGTAACAAGACTATAAGAAATCATATAAATGTGAATATTTTGCTCAGCGCATTATAAAATAACCCACTTACCCATGGCGCTTTATAATTACATCCAAATGAACACCCACTGCTTCCGGTCTACCTCAATTTCCAACTATTAATGGCAATACGGAGTGCATAAAGTTGTCTAGAAATGTGACATTTTTAGAGCTATTTTGAAAAAGTTGTTTAGCTGGCGCCATGTTTTTCACCTACCAAGAGCTAAAGTTAGCGCAGATCAATCACATAGACACTTCTGCTTGCTTTCCGAGGCCAATTAACGTCTAACAGCTTAGCTCATCCTGATAACACAAACACACACTCTCAAAAGAGAAGAGTTTACTTTTGCGTCTATCCACCTTATTAGCTTTTGAGACCCTCTGCAAGAAAAATCTCTAAAATAGACTGCTTTTTTTAATTACAGTGTGACCTAAATCCAACACATGTTAAAGAGAGAACAACATACAGTAGCTGAATGGTGTTTTAGATAAGGAGTATATATTGCCAGTGCCTCTTTTTAAGAAAATACACAAAAATTCCTGTGCTACAGTATGTTAGATAAAAATCTGTTCAAAAATTTGTTACAAGTCCAAACAGTGTGTTGTGCAGGGGACTAAAAATATGCCAGCCTAACATAATCCCCAACATAATTAAAGCACAGTAAAAAACAATATATCATCATCCATTAGATAATACTTTGTATACAGTTGAAAAGGCGGGTATGAGTAGAGACAGGGTGAAAAGAGAGTTCTGTGGCGTGAATCTTTCATAGCGTTCAAATTGTTGAATGTGCTCTCACTGTAACAGTACCCTGTGTACCTCGTCTGCAAACGAATCAGTTCCAATACGGTCACCGTGATTTTGCCAAGTAAGACATGTTCCTGGCTCAACATATTTTGTTGATCCTGGATCAACATTCCTGTCCCAAAATGTATTCTTTACCCAATCCCTACCCCTAAACCTAACCCTACCCATAACTTTTCCCTAAAATCAGAGGGTAATGATAGGTGAATAACACTGATGTTTAAGTACGTCACCCTGGTTCTAAGCCTAAACTTGACATAAACTGTAAACTTGTCCCTCAAATCTGATTGGTTGATTGGAAAGTTGATCCAGGATCAACAAAGATGTTGATCCAGGAACATGTGGTACTTGGTGAAATCACGCTCACCGTTCCAATACGTACCCTTCTCATAACTCAAAGCTGTATCTGTTATGTCATTGTTTGACTTTTTTTCCGGAATAATGGTTAAATGTATAAAATAAGATATAAATATCCCACATTTCTAGATTAGATTATAGCATTTGGAAGGAATTTCTAAACAATTTAGAACAGTAGCCTACACTATTATAAAACGTAAAGGCTCCAACAGGGAACTCTGGGCTGGACGGGACCAGCGGGGAAGAGGGCTCCAGCTCTGGCTCGGCAGGCGTGACGTGAAGCTCTGGCTCGGCAGAACGAGATTCAGGCAGAACGGTGATCCTTGCAGACCGTGCGGGGAATCTGCCAAGCTGGACATCAGCCCTGAACGCCCATAGACCAATCCGTTGGCAGACCCGCTGACTAGCGTAACGCGAGGATTCTCAGGTTCAGTAAGAAGACGTGAAGGAACTCGGTCTCGGCAGGAGGGGATACTGTGGGTTCACGGAGCTCCTTCTCTACCACGCCCACAGTAAACGATGAGTCGCTCAACAAAAGGGCCAGGTTAATATAGTGCTCTAAAGCCCAGTGAGGATCATGCAAGGGCATGAATGAACTGAGCGGTTCAGATAGTCCTCCCCGAAAAAATATCATAAGACATACTGTGTGCATTGAGGTGAGATGTGCCAGTTCAATAAACTCCTCGACATACTTCTCAATCGTCCGATTCCCCTGACGGAGACGCATGATTTGAATACCTATATCCCTGGTTGGCATCGCTGCTGGATCTTGGTGTGGCGAAGTCTTCTGTAATGAAGCAGCAGACACTAGGGGATCCATTTGCAGCATTTATAGAGTAGTCAAACTGGCAGGGATCAACAACAGCAAACAGGGCAATGGAGACAAGGCAGAGATAAACCAGAATACAAGCAATGGTTGGGGCAGGCTGCGAGAAGCAAGGTCCAGTAACAATCCAAGTCGAGGTAGGCAGAGAACGATCAGGGCAAGGCAATAAATAATCCACAGTAATAAACGCTCAGAATGACAGCCAGGAAAGTCAAGACTTCGCTCTGGTGTGATGCGTGGAAGTGGTTTATATGTGTGTGTGTGAATGAGATGCAGGTGTGTGTAATCAGCGCCGTGCAGGTGTTTGGTGTTTGGTGTAATCAGTCCAGGGAGGTGCATGATGGGAAATGTAGTCCGTGATAACCCAGGGAGTGAGTGGCTAATCGTGACAATTTTATAATGCATGCTAAATACTGTGTATTATCTGAAATATTTGTTGTGAATGTTTCAGACAGCTTTATAATTGATACACCATGTTTGAATCACAAAAACTGTTTTAACAGTGCAGTAGTCATGAGAACAAGACTTTGGCTCAGTTAGTCACCCCAAAACACTTAACCTGCATGTCAAACTGTTCATAAACTTCAAAGGAAATGGCTTATTGCTTAAGATTTCATGAACCAACTTGATGCACTTCTGCACAGCAAAAGAGCGTTCAAGCAGTTAGACTAACATTCAGTACTGTGTGCAAAAGGGAAGGGATTGATGTTTGTGTGTGTGTGTGTGTGTGTGTAGTTGAATGTAGTTGCTTGTGGCTTAAAATAACACTCACTTTTTATGATCAATAAACAACTGTGTGACTCTGTGACATTACATTAAGCCACTAGCTCTGGGCAAACATAAGAGAAGCAGTTTTCCCCATATATTTTCTGTCTCTCTCCCTAGCTTCTGTTTTTCTAAACAGAAATCCCAGAATCTCAGGTTTCTGGATGCAATTTCGGATATTGGAGACATGAATCTTCTAAAAGTAAATAGACTGTAAACATGTCAAGATGCATCAAAGTGACATGAAGTGATTAATGTAATATGACATTAATTGACATGCTAATGAATTACGGCATCAGATATGGAATTAAGGATAAGCGTACAAAACATTAGATTATATATCTTAGATTACATATCAGATATATCATTTCAATGATAGCAACCCTACAGCAATGACACAAAAACACAGGGCTGTGAGATTTTAGTGCATTTCTTTCTCTTTTTTTCCATAAAATAAAGTCTGTTGCTAAACTGCATTAAGCGTGCGAAAGTGATACTCTTCCCCAAGCGGCTTTCTGTACGTGCCCTCCGAGATGGAGTGAAAAACGGACAAGCAAAGTGAACTTTGAGCTTCGGGTTTGCACCTAAATGGTTAAAAACACAGAAATATGTAAAAAGAAAATAACTGGCTTGGTGAGTATTCAATTAAATACCATTGGTTATGTCTAAAGTGAACACATGTTGGGGAATATGTTGCATGCATCAGGATATCGGATCTGTGCATTCTGTCTTAAAGTGACAGCAGCCTAATATTCCTGCTGCCGTCTGTGTCAACCAAAAGGTTGGTGGTTCAATCCCCGGTTCCACCTGACCAAGTGTCGAGGTGTCCATGAGCAAGACACCTAACCCCCGCTGCTCCCCGGCGAGCTGGTTGGCGCCTTGTATGGCAGACACCGCCGTCGGTGTATGAATGAGTGTGTGAATGGGTGAATGTGACGCAAAATGCAAAATGTTGGTGGCCAAAGCGCTATATAAATGCAGTCCATTTACCATTTACCACTTAACAAAAGACAAACAGAAAATCACTCACTGCTCTTTAGTAGATTTAGTAGGATTAATCTATATTTCATTTACAGTGAAGACAATGCAGTGTTATTTTACATTTGGTTTCGTCCTTTTGATAAAGACTTTTTATTTATTTATTTATTTCACAGTAATGCTTTATTTGTCAAGCTCTAAGCTGTTCTATAATCACCTTTAAGAAAGGAAATCGATTATGTTACACATGTTGCTTTCTAATAAATAGAGTTGTCAATACTTTCTCACCTCTTAATTTTTTTATGCTTAAAACACATTGTTGTGAAGAATATTTAGGAGCACCCTAACTCAAAGTCCGGATAAACGCTACAGGGTGCGGCACAAACGGGCAGTTGCTCATTTGTTTTTGTGTAGATGCGCATTGCAGTGTGTTTGTAAAGCTGAAATAATTGTGTAATGGCCATTGTTTAGTGAGTGGGTGTTCAGTGACACATAATTGGACAGGGTTCAGGTCGCACAGCAAACACACACACTGTAGTTCACATCTGCTGAGCTCTCGAAACACCCAAGGGGAAGCCTTTTTTGTGTGCCAATTCATCTCTGTCCTTATCTGATTAAGAAAACAAGAGCAATCCGAATGTTCGAGTGAATCAGGGAACGCTTTTGAAAGACATGGTATAGGGCCCTACTTGTCCACGGGGACCGTCTCCATGGTTACCCTGCTTCTGGTGACAGGCGGTGCAACCCACAGGGCTATCTGATTTGCACAGTTATGATGAGAGTGAAACTACAGATGGCACGGAACTTCCTACCTAGTCAACGCTGGAGACTGAAGACGAACACGAAGCTGTGGCGCGTGCAGACGTGAATGGGTCTTGTATGCATGTATGAAGCGTGGGAAGGAAGAACAGGTTTATGGACTGATGTGGCTCGTTCGCACCTCACAATACAAGCGCTCTCTTTGACCTCCACATGGAAGGGTGATTTTTACAAGGTTGCTAGGTAGCAAGAAAGTAGGAATTATACACAACTGTAAAAGTACACGAGAAAGGTGCGATATTTGAGCTTAGAACAGAACAAGGTCATTTAAGAAGCAATGGTAAGTGTTATATTTCAACCAGAATATTCAAGCTATTCATTTAATTGAATTACTGAAAACATACACTACTGTTCAAAAGTAGTGTATATTCATTAAATAAATGAATACATTTATTCAGGAAGGATGCATTAAATTATTTATTTTTTTAAATAAATAATTCTTTTGAACTTTCTATTCATCAAAGAATCCTGAAAAAAAATTATAATGCGGGTTCCACAAAATATTAAACTATTTTCAACATTGATAATAAAAGAAGGAATCTTTCTTTAGCACCAGATTAACTTCTTAAAATGATTTCTGAAGGATCACGTGAGACTGGAATAATGATGCTGAAAGCAGCTTCTCAAGGCACTTTAAATACAAATAAAAAAAATACAAAGAGAAAAATAAATAATAATAAAAGTAAATGGTTTCATTAATTAACATTAGTTATTAACTAAGGATGAACAATACTTCTAAAGCATTCATTAAACTTAGTTTGTTAATTTTAACATTTACTTAAGCATTATGGAAATCAAAAGTTATATTAATGTTAACATTAGTTAATGAACTAATGAACAAACAATGCACAGCTGGATTATTAACAACGATTAATAAATACTGTAACAAATGTATTGCTCATTATGTTAGTTACTAATGTTAACAAATGAGACTTTTTGTAAAAGTGTTACAGAAAAACTGTATTATAAAATGTAGTAATATTTCACTAAATTACTGTCATTTACTATATTTCTGGTCAAATAAATGAAGAAAAAAAAATCTTACCAACCCCAAACTTTTGGTCTAGATACCTATTTATGCACTTAATATTCAGCAATATCATTGACTTGACTGCACTCACACTATTGGATCAAAACTGAATTGAGCTGGATGATGACATCACTGCTCCATTGCTGAATTTAACTTTTACAGAGTCACTGAACCGAACTGAATAAACACTGAACAGATTTCAACTGAATAATGATTGTTTACTATTGTCTTTTTAGAGCTGCTTTACAGCGGAATTGAATCGTCATTTTCCTGTTTATCACTGTAAAGCTGCTTTAAAAATATATGTAAAAAGTTGACGACATTTTGCAGATACTTTTATTCAAAGGTATACTGTATAATTGTATTACTGTGTGGCGAACAGGACGGCCGAGGGACGTGAGAGAACGGCGCGAGACCGGTGTGCTTCACAGGTGCTGCTCATTAGCAATCGCACCACCGGCCTCGCGCCGTTCTCTCACGTCCCTCGGCCGTCCTGTTCGCCACATACTGCATTAAAGGTCTCAATTTTATCAGTTCACATTTTTCACATTTAAATATTATGGAAGTTAAACAAGACTGAAAATCTTCCCTTTTTTATGTTAAAGGGGTATTCTGTATGTTGATTGTGAAAAAGACAAACTATTAATTTTTCCACAGGAAAAAATAGCATTTTTAATGTTAAAAAAGTACCTAAGAAGCTAGCTTTCTGCTTGTTCTTAGTCGTCTTTTCACGCAGTAGGCTACATATATTTTCATCTCATTGTGTCCGAGAAATTTGATTCCTCAAAAAGAGAGATGAACTTCGGTTGCAATCCCTCTGGTACAACTTCATGAATCTACCCAAGCACAAGATCAATCTCTCTTCCATCTTCTGATTTTGAAGCAACACCACCCATGTAATGACGCTTGTCTGATATTTATTTGCTGTGCTTTCAGGGTCAAATCTGAAATAGCTGAAAAACCCCTTGACCTGCGCACAACACTGCACTGAGGGTTGCTTCGCTCCATATAGTTTGCTGCACAGGACTTGTTGACCTTAAGATGCATGCTGTTCTCATGCACTTACGCTGTGGATGAAGTGCGTAATTACTTGTGAGAATAACCGCCATCACTTGGGTGTGAATGCTTTCTTCTGTATGCTGTGTGTGGTGTGGTTATGCACTCATAGGAGATTAGACTGTATTGGCTAAGAGAGTAAAACTGTCAGGTCTTTTCACTGCCAACTTTGAGAAAGCTGCATAAATTTGCACGTCTTTCCACAGCATGGAGCTATTTTTGAACTTGGCAGCCATTGATATAGAGTTTATCCTGAAACAAGAGAGGGGGAAAACAGAAGACATGACATACAAAGTGCAGATTGTGTAAGACCAAACATCTTTCCTGATGAGACCACCAAGGATTCCCTCTTCACAGAGCACTGAAGCCTTTCATTTAACATTAAAGAGCGAGTTCCCCCCAAACTGAAATATGTCATCATGCACTCACTGTGCTGTTACTTTTATGGGATTGGTGATAAATGCGTGTTGTAGTCTTTTGCCATTTTCAGTACATACAATGTGCAATATGTCATTTATTTATGAGTTTGCATTAATTAACACGGATGATTTACTATGTAGGGCAGATTCTTTCACTTTATAAGTCAAATATTGTGTAAATGTTGTCTGTTTTATTAATATGTAGCATGAACTGCTACATGATTATGAAGATTAGAGATGTGAAGCGCACTGGATTAAAGCGTCATGCACTTTGTTAAATGTTTGTGAATCTGTGTAGAGTGAGGGTGATAAGCATATGAATATGGCCCTGGGAAATTTTGATGCTTAATGGCGTTTCTTCACACTCCAGAAATCTGCATTGCTTTTGCAGAGCACAGATCATGACCACAGGAAAAAACTGATATTACATTTCAAAAACATCCTGCTACACATGGGTAACTGATGCTACAAGGAAGGCGAATCTGATGATTATTTGGGGACATGTGAAACCGAGCTAGTATTTTATGATTTCATTTATATATACAATCTTTAATCAAATGCATTTTTATAGGTTCGTTTAGTTTGGTCTAGTAATTTTATTTCATGTTTATTCATTTTAGTTTCATGTTTTTTAATTTTTTTTTTTTAATTATTTCAGCTTTAGCAGTTTTACTACTTCAGCTTAAACTTATTTTAGTTAGTTGGTAAGGCAAATTTTCGTTGAAGTTTTTTTACGTTTTTTTTTTATTTATTTTTTTTACAATTACTGAAAACTATTTTTAATAACAACAGTCATGTACAGTTTCCTGTTCTAATATTGGCACAGCTGTGAAAACAAATCTGCACTATTTATCCTTTCATTAAAAAAAATCACATAAGTCTAATCTTTCATTGAAGTAAAACAATGGGGATATCACATTATGAAATAAATGTTTTTCTCCAATGCATGCCGGGCACAATTATAGGCACCCCTAGGAATTATTATGAGCAAAATATCTCTGAAGTATATTCCCATTCATTTTTATGTTTTTTTTTTAGCACACAAGGGTGACTAGGATATTGAAATTGTCCAGCCATGACTTCCTGTTCCACGGGAGTATAAATATGAGAAACACAAAAGCCAAATTCCCTTAATTATCCATCACAATGAGTAAAACCAAAGGATATAGTTCTGATGTGCAGCAAAAGTTGAGCTGTTGAGCTTCACAAAATGGAATAGGAACAGGAATGGTCTCTGAGGTGTTCTCCAAACTCATCAGGCATTAGGAGAAAACTCTGTAATCTTGGGGAAAGGAGGTTGCAATAATTGGGTGCCAATACTAGTGAAGGGCACTGTGTGTAGTAGCTATGCAGGGTGTTCTGGTGGTTGTCATGGTGTTTTGAGTGGTTGTCATTTGGTATTTTTTACATATCGGCATCAGCCAATATGTTTTTCTGTTCGGCCAATGTGACGGAAACGGGACTTATTTTGACGACGTTGTGGTTGTGGAGTGCCCTTTATGCTACAGTGCTTACTTCCTTTTTATTCATTTTTTAAAAATAATACATTTTATTTGTTATTTATAAAAAAGAAATTAAAAACAGAATCAAGAGGTTGCCATCTAAAGTACAAGTCTGTTTATTTATTCTTTTTAAATTGATTTTCAAATGATGTATTTGTAATTTTTGGTCAAGATCTTGTTTTCACAATGCAAGAGTCCAGCACTCTGTAAAGTCTCCTCCAGCACATCTCAAAGACTTTCAATGAATTTAAGGTCTGGACTCAGAGATGCCAATATTCATGTGTGAAAATGATTCTTCTTGCTCCCTCTCAACTATTCTCTCACAGTTTGAGCCTGATGAATCTTGACTTGTCATCCTGGAATATGGCCATGAAGTGTCTTCCTACATGGTTGTTTAAGAAATGAAAAGCCACACACTCCATACATTAGGGTTAGAAGAACTGTTGCCAAACATATAACATGCTAGAAATATAATAATCACTGCAATAATAATCCAAACATAGACTCTTAAGAATTTGCCTATTTAAATCCAATATATATCAGCCACCATGCTCTCTAAGATATCAGCATCGTCCATCAAAACAAAATCTATATCGGTTAACCACTAGTTGTGATGTGATGGATTGGTGTTCTGAGGTTGTTAGGTGGTCGCTATATGTGCTTTGCTAAGGTGTTCTGGGTGGGTTTTGGGTAGTTGCTTACTGTGACCCAAGTCAAAAAGCTTATAGTCTCTGTTTTATTGGTTTGAAGATATGGCTTGATTCTCTTTAACAGTAGTAGCACCACCTCTCCTCAACAAGCAATATAGATTCCACTGAATCACATATTTTACTTCAATAGCAGTATTGAAGGTTTTTTGTTTTTAAAATAAATCTCAGGGTGAATTGAAAGAAAACTTTGTTGCACTTTGTATGTCGCTATTAAACACGGCAAACAATCGTACTTGCACAGCCTGAATAAACCCTCAATTTCTCTCAACACTTTCAATCAGAATGGAGAGCTGGAACGGTGCGTTATAATGTTGAGTGGAGTGTGTTTAGGACGCTGCGTAATACCTGAAGTCAAGTTTTCTTGGTGTGTGCTGATGTTGTATGCTGATGCTGTTTAGATTCCCCACGGACTCTTTCTCAGCTGGACCTCACAGTGATGGCAGCTTCCCCCCCGCCAGCATCTCATTAAAGCAGAATACATTACCTATAATGAGTAAGACAGTGTGTGTGTCTGTGTGTGTGTTTCGACTGCATGCATAAGTGTATGTTAAAAGTTTGTGTTTGACTGTTCAAGTATGTGGATGCTGTCTCAGAATACAGTGTATTAGTGTTTGAAGAAGAAGATAAGTAGGAAACGCTGAGTTCTATTGTGTTCGCATGTAGGAGAGGGTAACTCACCACTCGATATTTTGGCAGTGTGGATGTATTTACTGAAGGATATGAATGCTTGCTGTAATTTGGCTTTTGTGTAAATCTCAACTGTTGTTACAAGCTGACTGCATTTGCTGTCTGGTAATACTGTCTGTATTCTTGTTGCCTGCACTGATAGACCCAGATGGATTTTCTTCACATTTGCTGTGCTGTTTTTGGGAGAAAATCAGCGTAATTCTGCAAAATCATTATTTAAACACAAAACATAATGTGTTGAACTGATTAGACTTTTCGGTATCTGAGAACATCAAATTAGCCAAGGTATTTAATAAACAAACACGCAAGGATTGTACTGTAAATGCATGTTGGATGCTCATTGTCTCTAAATACTTTTTTTTCCGTCACTTTTAAAAAGTGGGATGTGAATTACACAGACAATGTGTTCGCTGCCTGATAAAAATGTGTTAGTTACATTGCACTCACAAACGTTTTTTTCCCTCTCTCCACCAGCTTAGAAAGATTAATATGATGTCATTTGTTAGACAATAAATATTTTTTCCCCTGTGTTCAGGATATTTACAGAGCACAGTTATTGATAAAACAATAACAAAATATTATAGTGTAAAGGTAAGATTTTTAATGTTTTGGGAAAAGTCTTTAATGCTCACCAAGGCTTCATTTATTTGACCAGTAAAAATAGTAATATTGTGAAATGTTATTACATATTAATTTAAAAAACTGTTTTCTATTTGAATATATTTTAATATGTAACTTATTCCTGTGATCAAAATTGAATTTTCAGCATCATTACTCCAGTCTTCAGTGTCACATGATCCTTCAGAAATCATTCTAATATGATGATTTGCTGCTCAGGAAACATTTCTTATTATCATCATCAATTTTGTGCTGCTTAATATTATTTTTTCTTGGAAACGGTTATACATTTTTAGTATTCTTTGATTAATAAAAACGTTCAAAAGAACAGCATTTATTTGGAATAGAAATCTTTTCTGATCTAATATGTCCTTTCTGAATGAAAGTATTATTATTATTTTTTTTATCTTACTGACCCCAAATTTTGGAACGGCAGTGTATACATTTTTTTTAATAAATGTTCACAAAAATATGAACAAAAACTATCATTTAAAAATATAATGTAATATTACACATAAAATTACACATTTGAAAGATTTTCAATCAACGTTCATTTCCTAATTCAAATAGTAAATATTCTAAAACCTGACTTTTCATGAAGCCACCCAAACATGTTATAATTAATTTGGCTTTGCAGCAAGTTTTGCTCAAGAAAAAGCCACTCACATTTATTTCAGAACGTCTATTTCCTAAACCCCTTCAGCAAGACATCCATTCTATCATTTTAGTAAGATGGAGGAACATGCATGTTATTTAAGAACCCTATTAAGAAGGGGGAAAAAGCATGGTCCTTTATCCTCAGCTGCCTAATGAATCCATTATCTGTACTGTCCATGAGACTGAGAAATACTGCTATTAGGAGCAAGAATCGTCTAAAAAGAAAAGTACAAGATGTCAAGGTTTTAGAAGTACTCAAACATCTTCCTTTCAAAACTTCTCTTCCTCTTTCCCTTTCCCTTTTTATTCTCAAAGACACACATCTAAAGCATCTAGAGCTAACAGCATCTCTCTTTATAAACACGCACAAAACCTGCAAACGAACATATTTCTCATATAGAAGGAATGAATCAAGGAGCTCAAGACACAGATGATGTCAACCCTCTCCCCTCTTCCTCTTCCTCTGGGGTCTGCGGTGCTCTTGACCCAGGTCATCATGACATTCGCCATTTAACTGCTCAGCAGCACAAGCCAGATGAGAATGTGTTTAAAAGACCAGAGACTAACTGACATGATAATAGAGAATAGATGAGGGTTTTATACAAACACACGCACGCGCTCTGTCTCTCTGCTGTTAGAGTTTTTAAAGCTTACAGAAGTTTTAAGAGGACGTGTGTGTCTTAATAAAGAGAAATGCAGAGACAGCTGAGGAGGACATTTAATGAAACTTTAAACCCCTTTTATCTTTTCAGTTGAACAAAAAAAGGAATTTTAAAAGAATATTCACGTGTCCGTCTTTTCCATATCCGCACATCGTGTCCGGTCTGTCGAGCTAAAATAATTACTCCAAATGTGGTCCAAATGACCCTTGCTCTTTATATTCCGAGTCATCTTAAGTCACTCTGAAATTTAGATGCATTTTCCTTATGAAAAAATCTTGAGAAGATTCTTGAAAAAAAGATTCATTAAAGGATTCATTAAAAAGCAACATTTTAAACAAAAACCTGAGAAAATCACGTTTTTGTAAAAGACTAACTTTACGTCTGGATCGGATTCAGAACGATAATCAAAACGTAGATAGGGTAGATCATCCATCACATCAGCACAGCCAAAGCTTCACAGTCCTATACCTCGTTCTGGGTCGACATTTCATTCAGTAACATTAGGCAGTTTTGATTTATATGCTGTTTAATTTTGATAATCGCATTATGATTCTATCTCTTGTTTCTGCTTCTTCTTCGTCTGTGTTTTGATCCAGAGATTCAGTGCTATTTCAGAAGATGCATAATAGCGCCCCCTACCGTATAACAGCGAAAACGTGGATTTTTTTTTTAAAGAAAGTAATAGGCTACTTTTATGCAAGGATGCATTTAATTGATCAAAAATAAAGACCTTTCACATTGTTACAAACAAATTAATTATAATATTCATCAAATAATCCCGAAAATAATGTACCATGGTTTCCCCCAAAATATTAAGCAGCACAACTGTTTTCAACATTAATAATTAATGTTTCCTGAGCAGCAAAGCAGCATATTAAAATTATTTCTGAAGGATCATGTGACACTTTAGACTAGAGTAATGATGCTGAAAATTCAGCTTTGTATCACAGGAATAAATTACATTTTAAAATATATTAAAACAGAAAGCTGTAACTTTAAATTGTAATAATATTTCACAGTGTTGTTTTTTTGCTTGTATTATAATCAAATAAAAGCAGCGTTTTTTGTGTTTAAACATTTTAAAATAATTGCATACTAATTGGTAGCATTGATTGATCCAGTAATTATAAGCAGCGTTGTGAATGAGGAGGATGGAGCTCAGTGTGCTGTGTTAAACAGAGAGAATCTTGTTGTCAGGCTATGATCTCCTCTTCATCTTCTGCCTGTTAGTTTCTTTTTTCCCTGTGGTAAAGTCTGTAACACATTTTCCTCTTTTTTTGTGTGCTTTTATTTATTTAGTTTTCTTGTTGTGTGTAATATGACTCCTCACTGGCTGTTGTGGTTTCGGGGTTATTATTGGATTCCTTTATCTTCTGTATATGAGCCTGCTTGAGCAACCACAAGCAGCCCATAACAATGCTATTATTTATTTTTACACTTTTATTGTTATAGTGCTCTGGGCAGAGACCTCATGGGTTAACCTTCGTGTTAGTCTCAATATGTAATATAGCCCATCCTAATGCTGCGCTCCAAACTATACCCGTGACCTCACTGCCAACATGGTGAGAACATAATTACAGCACATTCAGCAGAAAAGACATGAGCTGAATAGATGAGGAGAGATGCCGTCCACTGCGCAGTGCTCAAGGCTTTCACACAGCACAATCCACCTGTTAGGAAAGCAGGGAATAAGCTCAGTTTAATATTTGATTCCATGCAGAGGGTCTCCTTTTTGACCCTGCTTCCTGGTCTCCAAAGCTAATCCTTCTTGGCACAGCAATTCACATCTCGAAGAAAGTGCGTACGTTATGCAGATAAAAGCCAGACCTCGAGAGGGGAGAAGAACGCTGCATTTTAATTGTACAAACGTAAAAACAAGGCCAGTTCCATTTGAATGAAATATGAAATACAAGACAAGTGCTAAGCCCTGCTCATTTGACAGGCAAAGATATATATTGATATATATCAAGATGTAATAATAAATTGTTACTTTGCTAGGAGGAATTATATCGATCAAAAGACTTTCTATTCATCAAAGGATCCTATAAAAAAACGTTTCCACAAAACTAACTGTTTTCAACATTGATGATAATAATAATAATCAATCTTTCTTGAGCACCAAATCAGCATATTAGAATGATTAGAAGTGACAGTGTTATTTTAAATTTTAATTGTAATACATTTTTTTTTTTTACAAATTTTGATCAAATAAATGCATGCTTGGTGAGCATAACATACTTAGTATTATTTTAAAGTATTCCTATTTTTATTTAATTATAGAAATATATCATTATTTTATAAATTTAAGTATATACATATACATTTAAACAAAAACTACAAGCTTTCGATTCTGTCAGCTAATGAAATGTAAAGCAATGAGTATGTTTGCATGCATGTAAACTTTAAACTGTAGCTCTTATTCTTGTTATCTTCACATTGAAAATGTGTAATGTAGGGCATTAAAACACCATCAACTGTATTGTTTTAAACCGGCTAAGCAGTTTAAGCAAAATCTATTATTTTCACCTATGATTTTGCTCCGTATAAACAATTTTACTACCATTCTCATGGCTTATTCAACATGCCCAAGTGTGTTTATACTGTATTTTGACTTGAAAAACTGCAAAAAATATATATTTTTGTAAATGCACTCAATGTAAACTCAAAATCAGAGTTTGTTTGATCGAACATTATTAGTTTTCTACTTTATTTTTTTCTGAAAGACTGGCAAAGATCATAGCATACAGTGTCTTAAAGCTGCAGTCCGTAACTTTTTGGGGTTAAAAATGATCCAAAATACATTTTTTAGCAACTACATAACCAGCCAGTGTTTAAAACTATCTGCTTGCCGTAGCTCGATTCAAAACAGTAAGGTTCAAACGACAATCACCAGAAGACTTCGGAGTGGCTACAGAAAAAAAGAGACTGTAACCGGACCCATGCGAAAACAAGGATAAATATCGGAAGGGCTTTAGAAAAGTGGCGTGAACTCAGTATTTTGAAGGGGTTCAAAATGGACACAGAGACGGCTTTTTTTTCTGCTGGACAGGTCAGACATTTCAGTGGTTCAATTATGTAACAGTAGCGCACTTGTTCGCTTAATTCATACAGTTAAGGAGTACTGAACTACAGGTAGCCCTAATACACATTAAATGTTGTCACGCAATGCTGATGTTGTTAACATTAACAATTTGAGAACAAAGTCATTTGCACGGTTTGACGTGATATGATAAGCGATCGTTAGATTTAATCAGCGCGTTTTACTGCAATGCTTTTTTTCCCCTTAGTTGGTCAGAACAAAAGTGGACGTTACTTACTTGTTCAGATGACATTTTTAGGTGAAAATTCTTATGTTGGTCATACTTCCAAAAAGTAGAATGTGATTCTGAAAGACAGTATCCAAACCAGCGCGGCGACTGACAGCACATTGTCCTCAAAACATTGGATTCATCCGCGCAGTCCCATGCCGAGGCACAACCCGCGTAAAGTTGATAATTCCCAGAATAACTGCAATTACAGATTTTGAACAGCGATGGCAACAAAGAGGAAAAACTACGGACTGCAGCTTTAAAATGTAATTGAAGTGTGTGAGAATGATGCTTAGGTTCTGGATCTTGCTCTTGCACAAATTAAGCCCTTTATATCCCCTTAAATAAATGCATGAGATATATTGGATGTATGTTTTCACTTGGATCTGCATAGATTTATGTTGGGATAGAGCCAAAGCAAGCCTTAAGCTTAAACATCTATCACCAGCTGATCTCCTCATTATACGGCTTCACTGATATGGGCCATCATTCCCAACATACAGCTATTTTAACCGACCTGTTGTGTCCCGTCTCATGACATGACGTCAGGGTTCAACACGACCTTTTGATAGATCATGTTTACTTTTGAATGAAAATTGACAGGCAAACTGTACACCCCTCGATGGAGGTAGTAAAATCTCGCTAGGTTTCTATTAGCTGTGTTAAGGAGGGATTATGTTGTCTTAAGGGAGTCAAAGCTTTGTAAGCGAATGAATCCCAAACCTCTAAATCCTATTAGCTGCATACAGAGGTGAGGGAACACAGAGCCATGGCTTAACCTTAAGACTGACAGACGCACAATTGTGTTTTATTGCATCTGTTTGTCCTCTCTCTTTCAACAAACACAGCCCAAGAGCTCTCTATAAACCTGATTCATAAAGGTTTTGTCGTCTTCCTGAGTAAAGGTTCCTTTCTCTTCGGTTTCTCCATCACTATGTAATCTGAAACATATTCTGTCGTCACAGGCAGTAGGACGTTTTCAAGACACGTCTGAATTTAATGTTTGCATAACATCCTGTCGAGATTCCGCTAGTCGCTTTTTGAAGACAGCGTAGATATTTCCTTCACTGTCGGCAGTTTGTGTGTGTGTATTTTTTTTTCAACTTGCAGTTTCTACTAAGAAATAAGCATTGTTGTCACTATATCTTTGCTTTTTAATTTCTAATTTTTTAAAGGGGAATGTCTATTGTATATGATCAGACATGGCATATTCTGCCTTGGAAGTCTGTCTAAATCAAATCCAAAAGATTGGGGTTGGTAAGATTTTTTTTTATAATTAGGCCTATGTCTCGTATGCTCACCAAGACTGCATTAAAATCTCATTTATTCCTGTGATGCAAAGCTAAATTTTCAGAATCATTACTCCAGTCTTCACTCTTCAGTGTCACATGATCCTTCAGAAATCATTCTAATATGATTTGCTGCTCAATAAACATTTCTTATTATCTATGTTGAAAAACAGCATTTAATTGAAATATACAACTTTTTACTGTCACTTTTGACCAATAAAATGTGTCCTTGCAAAACAACAATGTTGCTTCCCCCCATTGACTTGGATCTGCATAGATTTATGTTGGGATAGAGCCAAAGCAAGCCTTAAGCTTAAACATCTATCACCAGCTGATCTCCTCAATATACGGCTTCACTGATATGGGCCATCATTCCCTTAAAAACATACAGCCATTTTAACCGACCTATTTTGTCCCGTCTCATGACGTCAGGGTTCAACACGACCTTTTGATAGTTTACTGACCCCAAACTTTTGAACAGTATAGTACACATTTTTACACACCGACTGGGCACACTTGTAACTCGTTGTGTTACATTAATTGTAACATTAATGACATTGGATTTCTCGAAAAACAATTATTCCTTCTTGTCTGTAGTGAACTTTAAAAATGGTGGATAAAAAAAGAAATAACTCTTGGTCAAGGTTGCATGATTTTTTTTTTTTTTTACAAAAATGAACTGCTGTATTGTCATGATTGTTATACCATGGTATTCTCTGGTAATATGGTAATCATACAGTATGATCACCACAGTACTTTTTGTGAGGGTACATTAAATATGTAACAATATTCAGTGCACTACACACTCCCATTTTACACTTGATCTTTTCCCAAATATTAGTCTGAATTCCCTGCATTATTAAATATTTCTGCCATGTAAGTTAACGCCTCAAGCATTAATTTCTTGTTCATAGTTTTTGTGATGTTTTAAATGTAATTTTATTAACCAAAAGCCCTATATATAACCTATACCCTGTTGGTTAGGCTTTCTAGTAAACACACAACAGGACATAATCATATATGTAATGGAGTATAAAAGTCTGAGACCACCTTGAAAACCTGTTACATTTTGCATCAAATTAAAACCATGCAAAAGGCAAGCATTTTCACTACTGGACTCGGACGTTTGGACCCACATATGTTGCAGAAGCACATGTGTCTGTGTGTCAGTTTATACACAAGGAAAAGAGAACAATGAAAAGGAATGAGCTTTCTCGCTCCATTTATTTTTCTGTCCATTTTTCTTTCTCCAACCACGTAATGAATCTGCTGTTCTGTTAGAAAAAAAGAAAGAAAAAGAAAATAACTTTTATTGGCGAAGAAGAAACCGGCTGGTTGGACGAGAGGAGGAAAAGAGGAATGGATAAAGATATGCATTAGTCAGAGGACGGGAGTGCAGGAGAAAGCCCATGAATCTAAATCTAACTTTATTCAGCTGGGACCAGGAAAGAGCAAGCTAGCAAGGTCATCTGAGACAGAGTGACGGAACAATTACACAAGCCTGCCAGGCCCATTGTGATTGGTCATCTTGCTCTTTGATGATACTTTTTTTTGGGGGGGGGAGCATTTCAAGATTCCTGCACACCCTTAACTCTAAATAGTTTAGCAAGAAAGTATAGTATAGGAAGTATAACTTACAATCTAAGCTATGATGTAGGTGTCAACATTCATTATATATGAGGGATTTTCAATACAGAGGGCTTGTCAAAAGAAATTATGTTGTGATGGGGTGTGGAAATTTACAGTGGGTTTTTCCCAGTGTTAGAATATGGCATTATATGATAACACTTTACAATAAGGTTCATTAGTTAACATTAGTTTCCTACATTAGTTAGCATGCACTAATAATGAACTGCACTTATACAGCATTTATTACTTTTTGTTAATATTAATTTCAACATTTATACACTATTAAAATCTTGTTAACATTAGTTAATGCACTGTAAACTAACAGGAACAAACAATGAACAGCTGTATTTTGATTAACTAACGCTAACAAAGATGAACAAATACAGCAACAAATGTATTGCTCATGGTTAGTTCATGTTAGTTAAAATATTATCTAATGAACATTATTGGAAAGTGTTATCCATTATATTTAGGAGAAAATGTTTCAATACAAAAGTTTAGGGTCAGTAAGATTTTTGTTAAAATAATACAAATTATGATTTTTAAGGATGCATTAAATAAGAGAGCATTAATTAATTAATATAGACTTTATTGGCATAATACTATGACTATTCTCGTAATTTTTACTTTATTCTCAAAATATTATGACTTTATTCTCGTTTTATAACGACTTTATTCTAGTAATCTTAGATTCATTTTTTTTCACTAAAACACCGTCGTACTGAGGTGTTCCTGGCCGTTTTTATAACAATTCTTTCTGCTGCTTGTTTCCGAAAGTAGAGTGGACAAACTCCTTGGCAGCCGTATCACATGGCATTTAAAACAATCACCAGGGGTGTGTATAATTTGTCTGTGAAGGACAGTCCAGCGCTGTGGAGTGTTTGAACATCAAATGCCTGACTGGACGATATAGTAAATGCTTTCAGATCCAGAACATTCTGTCCCGAAATCAAAGCTTTGAGTGAAAGTCCACATCACCCAGGGGTGCACTACAGAGGGAGACCATCGAAATGAAGCTACAGATGTTGAGCCTGACCTCCGTGTCATCACAGCAAAACTAAGAGAAATTACTGTCTGACCCTTTGGCTTTGGTTCAACTCTGATGACTGTGTGTTTGGATTTGGCATTACTTTCTGTATGTGTTTTCAGTTTACAAAAGCAGATTTAGCATAATGCCAGTGAATACTTGTTAGCAAAGAGAGAAGATAAAAAGAAGAAGATCATTTTCCTCCGGTGGCGTTCCTCATTTGCAATGTCTACTACAGCAACTGAGATGGAAACAGAATAAGTATCTCTTTTGCACCCTATGAATTGTATTTTTCCTTTGGTCATCATTTATCAAAGTGCTCACCATCATTAAGCAACAACTGGAGGTCTAAATCATGTATTTGTGTAGATGTGGATGTCCATACCCTCACAGCTGCAGAGATCTGATTGGTGCTCCCAGTTTCTCAAGTATCCAATAAGAGGCCCTTTGATAAAATCTGCAAACACACAGATATAATACTTTAGTCATAAGTTTGAGACATGAAGATTGATTCAAAGCACTCACATTCATAAAAAAATATGTATTACAATATTATTAGGCAAACATGAATTATAGCCCTAATCTTTTTGTTTGTTTTTGCATGGCTGAAAATCGTTTACACCTTCGAATTTCCCAGAATGCACCATCACTTTTCTGTTTTTTTTTCTGTTTGTAATCAACTTTTATCTCTAGTGTGCATGAAGGCAGAATGAAATACTATAAACTTGTATTGAAGCCAGTACTTGAGCCATATCTATGGACCAGAAGGCTTTTAAGCCTGTATACACTCCAAAATAGGCCTAAATTTAAGACTTATGTATTTGAATCGCATATAAAATTACAGTTTTATCATAAACAAACTAACAAACTTAATCTGTTGCATACTTGTCAGTCATATGAATGTCTTTTAAATACACAATAACCATGTTTATAAATATATTTTATTTATATATTTATTAGAACTATTATAAATCTATAAATCTTGCCCGTTTCTTATCCGTCTGATTAATTTATGGCTTAATTATGTGCTGTATGCTTTTCTTCAGAAATTGTAAAAATGTAATCTGACATTGATACACAGGTTTGAATATATCACAAGGATTAAAACGTCTTCAAAAAGGCTTTTATCCAAATACTTGTCCTTCTAATTTTCTAGACAAGTACTGATATCACTGCTTTATCATAATAGAATTATTTGACATGAATAGAATTGGACGTTTGGAATACATAAATGAATTGGATTCCATCATAATGGATGCTTTTTTAATTTATTTCCTACATATGGATTTATTTGAAGTGGCGCCTGGAGATCTTAACAGTACACTCACAATGTCTATTACCAACAATTCATCATCACTGTGGATTTCTGATTAAATGAACAGCCATATAACAGAAATCATTTCCTCTGCATGCTAGTTTAAAAACCTTTGTAGGAAAATCTACTGCATGCTGTGGAGCAGACACTGTTCCTTCATTATGTCAACATTTGATGAGATGATAATGCTCCATGTGCAATATTTAACAAATTCAAGAGTGGTCACGTTCACCAGAAGGCTTTCCATGGCCTCTTAGATCTAAATATTACATTGCCTCTGCAATGAGTTCAAAAAGACAACCTGCCAAGAAACTTCTCACCTCATTCATCAAAGTTCTGGAAGCGTTCCATCCTAAAAAAGTATTTTCCCACTTAGATTTTGTACGCCAACAACATTACAATTGAATATTCTTGTTCCTTTAATCGCTGTTCAATATGGAATAATTTGGTAACGACTTACTGTAGCTGTAATTTACTGTAGCATCTTCTAAGAAACACGTATTTGACATTAATTTATGTATTTATTCGCTTTTTGACAAGGAAAAAGCTCTGATCCACCCATCTGTGTGGCCTACATAGAGAACTGTTCCTGAAATCTGCTCTATTAAGTCACACTGACCCAGGATTGAGAGGCCTCAGAGGAATATGCCCTGTGGCAATCTCTCTCTCTGTCTCCACAACCTGACACCTTTACAGTCAGACACACAAAATAGGCATCCCAGATATCACAAATCTGAGATTGCAACCATTTCAATAGATTTCAAAAGCATGTCTCTGACAGCATCACAGCAGACGGCGTTGATGGGAAACTAGACCATTTTGTCTTTCTAAGTGGCTGTTTTATATGCGTTTGCACTTGCAAGAATGTTCTATATGATTGATAGCTGTTTTTTTATTACCCAAGTCTCTGGAATCTTCCTGAGCAAACTGGCATGGCACAGGCATTTAAAAGTACTGTAGTTGTTTAAGTTCATGCTTGCAATGCAATGCAAAAACATTAGCACAAAAACATTTTATTTATACATTGTTCATGGATCGCCCCCTCCTCCTCAGACTCAACACTCACATGGGTTGCCAGATTGAGGACATGCAACAGGAATGAGAGCAAATAATGGAAGGAAGGCGAGGAGTTGATTTATCTGCATTTACAGTAATATGTCTCTGGACATACTGGACAGGTGAATGCTGGAATCTGCGATCTCTGACCCAGTTTGTTTGCTTGCGTCCATGGCTGCAATAAGCTGCGTTTTCCGCAAACTGGCAACTCAGGTGTCAAATTACTATTTAGTAAATTGGCAGTGGGCGGGATCCCACAGACCAAAACAAAAACAGATATTCTGAAATAGAAAGCACATTTCGAAATAGAACAACTAGCATTGTTTTTTTCTTCAGAGAAACAAGTATATGAACTTTGAATGTTTCCTAAATATCTGCAAATATATAATGGTATTTAATGATTTAGTGCAGTCGAAGAAATGACGGTACATACAGTACCTTTAAAACTTGTAACTTGTTATAAATAGATCAAAGACATTGTTGTATTACAATATACGCAAACCGGAATTTTTTTTTGCTGTTAAAAATGTGAAATTATGAAATATGAGCTTGACTTGCATTTTTTTTTTATTATTAAACAAAACAGATATTTTACATAATGGCATGCCAGGCGGCATTAACAAATATATTACAAAAAGAAAGTGAGTATTCTGTATAATACTGTAAGTTTGCAGGATTGTTTCCTTTTCATGCACATTAGAGATAAAAGTTGATTACAAACAGAATTCTTAAAAAAGACTGAAAAGTGATGGTGACTTCTGGGAAATTCGAGGGAGTAAACGTTTCAATGCACTGGAATGCTTTTGACGGTGAGACAGCCCTAGAAATGTCTGACTCCAGTGAAATGGCTAATGAACTATGAGGCGGATTGATACTAATAAGGAATTTGATATTTTGTTGTCTTTCATTCCAAACATCCATTATTGAGTGTCAGATTCAGATCAGTCAAAGATGTAACATCGTATTATCGAGTCGTCTCACTTTCGCACTACTCTCTCTCTCTCTCTCTCTCTCTCTCTCTCTCTCTCTCTCTCTCTCTCTCTCTCTCTCTCTCTCTCTCTCTCTCTCTCTCTATTCTCTCACTCTCTCTCTCTCTGTGTGTTTCCCCATTCAGTGGCTGTTCTTTTGTCCTTTTAACTAGTGGTAATTAAATGAACAGGGTGCTTATGGAGAGGTGTCTTTTTGTTCAATTAACTTGACATACTGTGGTACATTACTGCCATCTTTGCTGTGACCTTATATAGTGTAGATAAACTTTGTTCAAATTAATTGGCAGGTTAATGAGTTCACAGCTGGTTGTGCATTTCAGCTAATGGTTTCTGTGCCAGCAGGAAGGTAATGTATGTGTCTGTTTGCTGGAAAAAGAAAGGTTTTATCTTTGTGTTCACTTTTTTTCATTCTTAATAACTTTTACATGATTGCATTTGGCCCCATTTTGAAGAACGTTCACATAAATCCTTTCCAAGGATCAGGCAAATCTATAATGTGGCTTCAGAGTATAGCGTATGAACTACTTTATGGTGTTTTAATTGTGCTTTTTGTCCTTTTTGAAGCTTGACAGCCTGTGGTCATTGTGTACAAAAGATCTATGTGAATGTTGGCTCATTGGAAAAACATGCCTTTTGTAAACTCCAAACGTACGTATAAATATAAATACAACAACTTTGATGTCTATTCACATATTTTTTTATGACAATAGATTATCAATAAATAAAGACTTATTTTTGCATGGCTCCTTGCACAATACTATAAGACCTCAAAACACTTACCATAGTGCATGATTTGTAAACGAATACATTTTGACTTCTGCATCACCTAACCAGCTCCATATGTATGGCTTTTCTGACATAGGGGTGAATTCAGGTTAATTGGGATACTTTTCCTCAGTCAAAACATTACCAAAATGAGTCCCAATTAATCTGAATTGGTCTTGTAAACTTGCTCGGTAGCTCACCTGGTACTGCACTGCACACTCGGCTACAAGTCGCTTGAAACATGAATCACGAAGAGCTCAAAGACTTGTAGAAGCCAGCTAACTGGCATGCTTTAGCAAATGTGCTCTTATCCCAAGTCTGCCTTAGTGTACGTGGTACGTTATTTTCATATGTTATAGAGTATTAGCCTTTTAGCCTGCCGCAAAATGTACAACAACCAACATAATAAAAGGTTGCCAGATTCCCATTCATCCATTTTGGATACAACTGAAAGTGCTTTTAGTGCACCTCACTGGACATTTTAGTTTGAAAGCATCATGAAATGTGCAATAGCAACATACTATCATTATGCAGAAATGTCGCCACATGTATGCACATTTTTCTAATGCGCCTATGAGTCTTTTGTGTTGAAAGACTCTTGTGTGTATGAAGAAAGTCATAGGGGTTTGGAATTGGCTTGAGTAAGTAATTATAGAATTGTTGGTAGACAATCCATTCAGTGTTTCTTTATGTTATTTTTGGAGATGGCAAGGGGAAAGAGGAAAGAGAAGGGAATGACATAGAATAGGAGGATATAAGGGATTGGCAAGGACAGGAGTGGATGCATTTACATTTCTAAGCAGAGCATGTCTGAATCAGTATAAAATGTGGGTGCATTTTTTCCACGTTTGTAGGTCATTTGTGAGAGGTATACAGTCTGTGTAAGCTTCTTACTGAATTTTTACTCTTATATTCTCTCACACACTCATATGTATTAGTCTCTTGGTCATTACATTGCAGTGACCCAGAAAAGCATAAAATTGCATCAGTAAGCCACAAATCATCAAATCCAGTTTCAATAACCTTGCAGAACACAGGGATACCACACATTTGGTAGAACGGGTGCTGTAATTGTGCCGACAGTGTGTGTATGCTGTTTCCAGGCGTATGTGTTTGTTTTGTGTGAGTGATACTTCACAGAGTGTTCTACAATTTCTTCCAAGGACCTCCTGGTTGCATCATCTGTTTCAGAAATCAGTGGGTGAATAACCAAACACTTATATATTCATTTGTATTCCAATCACAGTAGGGTACAGTGAGCACCACCCTCTTGGGGAAATACTTCAGCAAGAAAATACTGGGAAAGGGGCAAGTTGTTTTAATCAAATGTATACAATTTAGTATATTTTCAAAAATTTGTTGGCCAAATAGTTAATTTTGTTAGTTTTCTCGTAAATAAACTTTACTTATTTATTTGAAACCAGCCCACTCATTCTGATTTAAACAAATGTTCTAATTGTCTTGAGTGCATTTTTGATTTGCTTTATATTTGCAAAAAGTATGAAAATGCATCTACATCAACATTTATGTGGAATCTGCCCACTCTTTTCGACTGCATGGCACAAAAAAGATGACACAATGTTCTGGTAAACAGCACATGGAGAAGCATCAGATCTGTTGAATACTCAAACGAAACATCCACCACCCGCCCCCAACCAATTTTACGCCACTTGGAACCCTCCACACACCAGCAGAATCTTAATCAACAGAGGTTACTGCAGATCATGCCGCTTTAATTGATAGCTAGGGATGCCAGCTGAATTTCAAGCTTATAGGTGATAGCATCACATCACCGGAAATGAGTGATATCTCATTATTTCGAGATGTCAGGAGGAGAAAGTAGAGAAAAGAGAATAACATGAAATGCAAAATTAATGATGGCATGCAGAGGGTATTCCCAAAGAGAATTACATAAATAATATACTCACTTCAAAAATCAGTTTCTTAATCAGTATTTTTGACTTATTTTCCCTTTAAAATATCCCTAAAACAAGATATACAGTATGTAAATGAGAAACAAAACTGCATAAGATATTAAGAATTGTTTTCAGAAAATATATCTTATATTAAATTTATTCATCTTTACCCACTCTCCGACTGCTTTCTTAAAGCATACATTTCAATAAACTTGGTCAGATTTATGCTTAAAGCAAGAAAAACAATTGCAGGGAAGGTAATTTGCCTAAATCCAAGATATATTACATGAAAACAAGCCTTAATGTCTTAATGTTTCTCTTCTCAAGTAAATTAATCTTTTTTTTTTTTTTTTAAAGGATGTTCAGATGTTGTTTTACTGGAATACATAAATACTGATTAAGGAAATTATTCTATTTTTGATAATTATTCTAAATGATCAGAATTAGAAGAATTTTACATGCACTCACAACTGCCACAAGGCATTCAGACTATTGCAGTCTGATTTAAATTAAATGATTTAAATGACTCTTTTTGTGGCGTATGGCAGTTCCATTAAGTTGTGTGAAATTAGGGCTGAAAAAACAAGTTTTCACCATGTGTTTGAAAAGTGCGTTGTGACCGATTTTTCTAATCATAAATAAGGCTGTCTGCTAATGCTTACTAAATTTGTTTGTGAGAAGAGAGAAAAAATATATATGTTTGACCATCACTATAAGGTCACAAAAATGAAAATGGCATGACTTTACTTTTTTTTTTTTTTTTTAAATACATCGAGATCACAGGCTATAAGAGTTAGTATCAGATACAACAGAGATATGAAACTTAGAACTCTGTATGTGAGTTTTCAAGGCAGCAACCAAAAAAATTAAATGAGCTCCAAATAGGCAAAATAGTCCGTGTCCAAATGTATCTGCCACCAAAACCACAACATATTGTTTTATTTGTCAAAGGGCAAAGCCTAAAAATAGTAATGACAACAAATGGCAAAAATGGATAAACTTCTTCAAAGGATAGTTGCTAAATGACATTGAAGTACAGGCTCAAACATTATCATACAAGTTTGTAAAAATCACTGAAACATTATGGACAGAGCAGGGTGCAAATTTGAGTTTTATATCTAAATGCGTTTTCTGTGTACTACATTCTCTCTTTCTGTATGATTAATAGATGTGTCAGGCTTGAAACGATCTCATTCACTTTACAAACATGAATTGAGTTGAATAATGGAGCTTTTTAAACTTGTTGTTTGTTCTTCAGATCAGACTTCGTTTGTGTAAAGTTTCATTCAAAACGCTGAAATGCATGTAAAAGCTTCTGATCTGCAGACAAGTAATGAATGGACTGACTACAGTCCTTTTATCAGACCCTTCCATAACCTTTTATGTAACCAGAACCATATCCTGTAAATCTGTCATATCACTCAAAAACCCAAAGGGGGGAGGTGCCCCGGGCACTTTCAAGAGAAAATATGTTTCTGGCTGAAAAAAGCTGCATGGCAGAGTTGTTTGGACGTTGTGGAAGTTTCTTCTGACATCGCGCCTCAGGTGAGTTCTCATGCTGATTTCTAATACAGTAAATGAGTGCAAGTGTTTTACATTTAAGTTTTTACATAGTGACTAAACGTGTTGTGTGCTGGTCAGTGGTGGCTTTTGAAATCCATCGTTTTTTTGTATTGCCCGACTACCCGGCGTCGTGCAAGGTGTTAGTTATTTCAAATTGCGCTGCTTTGGTATTTAGCTCGTGAAAGCATTGATGCTTTTGAATGAATCTTTGAATTGAACGAATCGTTCTCGTGTAGCTACCCTACTTTCATGCACTCGCTCGTATCTTTCGTCAGCCTCTCCTTTTCATTCGCTCTCCTGTTTTGTTTCAAAAGAATGACTTTATTATGAACAAATGCATTCTGTGTGACTGTGGTAGTGTGGTTAGATCTACTGAACGAAGGTCAAGTGAATCAGTCTTGTTCACATAAGCGAGGAAACGAAGGAATGATGAATGCAGAAGTAACTAATAATGATACTGTACAGCTGAACTCTTTTGTCGTTTTTGGGGTAAAACCCTACATGATGCTTAACGACACAAGTCTCGTAGTGAGCTAGTGACACTCTTTGATTCGATTGAACCTAACGGGGATTGAACCTAACCTTGAACCTAACCTTTACCACCTAACGGCGTAAACAACAGTGAAGAACGAATCGGGTTGATTTATTTCAGTGAACAAAATGGAATTAAACGTTTTAGCGAAAGATTTAATTAACTGGAATTAATCAAAATCCCCACCAATATTGCGCTTTTCAAAGTAGGCTATGTCAAAGTAACAGTTATGTAGCCTAAAGTTGTAAGTATCACATTTAAACTGTAAAAGGGAAGAAGTGACAGTGTTCGAATAGTGTTTTTTTTTATATAAAAACAGTGATGGTTGGAAAATGGTTGTTTCCAGAGGCAGCTGGTACTTTTCAGAAACAAGCAAACACAGATGATTGCTATCAATGCCAAAAGTGTACTATATTCATATTTTGTTGTCTATAATGTTTCTCCAAAGCAGCTGATACTCAACTTGACCAAGCTGTATATTTTCACAGTTTAAAAAAATGCTCAAGCTAAAAAACAAAATTATAAACTAAAGATCTGCTAAAGACATGTTTTACTCCCTCCCTTGGCTGTTTCTCCTATTGGCCACACTGAATACATCAAAGAGTACTTTGAAATATAACTCCCTATCTCTAATTAAATACCCTTTGGTCCTTTGAAAACATGAACTTTCACTCACCCACTAGAGCATGTACAACATAACTGTTGTGGGAGTGAACAAAAGGGCTAAAGAAGAGTAAACTGTGACTTATGTTACAACTTGACCATGATTTACCATGTCACGTTTTCATGGGTCTGTTTTCTGAGAGAAAATATTTGAAAGCTCAATATAAACTGGGCAGACTTCCAGTCAAGGTTAACAATAAATCTTATTGAAAATCTTCCAGGCGTCATCAAAGTGTCATCTACCATGGGATACCAATTATTTACTCTCATCATCAAAAAAAAAAAAAGTATTGCATTTTTTGCAGTTAGTTTAACCTTGGATATAGGCTACTTCTGCTTGAGTGTTATTTTCATATTATAATGAAAAAGTATTTAATTTTGTAATGCTTTTAGTTATTTATTTATTTATTACATGTAAGTATGCAGTAGAAACACTAGCAACACCAAGGTCATGGGTTCAATTCCCAGGTAATACATGAACTGATAAATATATAGCTTTAATACAAGTCGTTTTGAATAAAAGCTTCTGCCAAATGTATAAATGTAAATGTTAAGTAGAAATACTTGAATTTGAAACAACTGAAGATGGAGTACTGAATCTGATACTGTCCCACAGTTGTAACGTTAAATGGTAGCTCATTAACTAGACCTCTGCATGGAAATGCTCTTTTCACCTTTAAAGACGGAATGACCCTTCACTCACATACTATAGTATTTATGTGTCATGTCATGCACATTGAGGCTGAAGGAGAGTAAGCTGTGCTTGTACTTCTTTGACTTACCTTACACTCAACAAAGTTGTTCTGGTAATGATTTTGTAATCTACATTTTCATGGGTAAGAACATGTTTCTTGGTATGGAACCGCATATGGATCAAAGGAACAATAACTCCTAATGTTGACCAGATTTATTTGGCTGTCAAATATCAAATGGTTAAGTCTTCTTCTTCTTTCTTCTTCTTTTTTTTGTGGCGATTCGCATCGATTTCGCGCATTACCGCCACATACTGTGAACTTGATCCAGATACTCTAACAATTACCCACTCCTCATCCTTACCCACTATATTAAAACATTATATGCTACCGCCAAAATGGTTAAGTCTTTCTTTAAATGATGTTTTATCAACAAGGTTCGGGAGGAACATGATCTAATGATCAAACAATCAAGTTATTCCAAACAGCTGTCGGCAATCCTAAATCAACAGGTCCCCTCAATCAACATGAGTAGGCCTATAAATATACGCAGTCGACTCACCCATATTCCTCGACAGTTTTCAGCATCCCTCCACCACCCCATCTCCTCACACTTTCCTGGTCATCTTCCTAACCACAGTTGGGGGGAGTACTCTGGGTTCGGGCCCAATTTCCGAGCTCGGAGCCCTCCCCCTGGACAGCACGCCAAATACGCATAACCGTTTACTATGATCATTCGTAAGTGTGAACTCGTGAAATTGTTTCTACAAATATAATGTGATATGCTCATTCTTTCAGTGGATCACTCTTGTTCCCTTGCTTTGCCACAGGTGCCATGAACAAACAGATTTTTCAGTCATGTGGTCAAATCTGGATAGTCCTTCTGCTGACGACTGTTCCAGTTGTTCAGAGTGGAAAGGTTCTTGTCTTTCCTGTGGATGGCAGTCACTGGGTCAACATGAACATCTTGGTCGAAGCACTTCATGCCAAAGGTCACAATGTTACAGTCATCCGGATGGCAGACAGCTGGTACATCAAAGAATTCTCACCTCACTACACATCAATCACCATAAGTTCCCCTGGAGGATTTGATGAAGAATTCATTGAGACGTTTGCATTCAGACTCATGAAAATTCTGAGAGAAGGTTCCACCTGGGCTCGTCTCAAGCTGGAGATAGAAATGTGGGCAAGTACTTTTGAGTTGACGAAAATAGAAAGTGAGATGATAAACAGTATGATGGAAGACCAGCAGCTAATGCAGTCCTTTAGGGATGCCACGTATGATTTGCTTCTTACAGATCCACTCTTGTTTGGAGGTGTTCTTTTGGGCCATTTTCTGAAACTGCCCATTGTCTACAATGTCCGTTGGACAATGTATAGTGAAGGTCATTTTGCAATAGCTCCTTCTCCACTTTCTTATATTCCTTTTCCAATGGTGGAGTTATCAGACCGCATGAGCTTTATTCAAAGAGTGAAGAATGTAGTAATGTACATTGTAGCTGAATCACAAGGCGCTTTCCTGTTTGCTCCACATTATAATGCTCTTTGTGAACGGTTCATTGGCCCAGGAGTGTCCTTCCTTACCTTAGTTCAGAGTGCTGATCTGTGGCTCCATAGAGTTGATTTTATTTTTGAATTCCCGCGTCCCACTATGCCAAACATCGTCTACATGGGAGGTTTTCACTGCAAGTCATCAAAGCCTCTTCCACAAGATCTGGAGGACTTTATGCAGAGCTCTGGGGAGCATGGTGTCATCATCATGTCTCTGGGCACTCTCATTGGTCAGCTTCCTGATGATGTCGCAGAGGCAATTGCTGAAGCTTTTGCAGAACTTCCACAGAAGATCATCTGGAGGTACAAAGGAAAGAGACCATCTGCACTAGGAAACAACACCTTAATGATAGACTGGATGCCTCAGAATGATCTTCTGGGTCATCCTAAGACCAGAGCCTTTGTGGCACATGGAGGAACCAATGGAATTCAAGAAGCCATCTACCACGGGGTACCAATCATTGGATTTGGGCTGATTTTTGACCAGCCTGATAATCTTTCTAAAATGAGAGTAAAGGGTGTAGCCAAGAATGTAGACTTTGCCACAGTGGATAAGGACTCCTTCCTTAAAACGGTCAAAGAGGTCCTTTATGAGCCCTCTTATCGGGAGAACATGCAGAGGCTCTCGAGGCTTCACAAGGACGTCCCAGTGAAGCCTCTGGACAACGCCATCTTCTGGATTGAGTTTGTTATGAGGCACAAAGGTGCCGCTCACTTGCGCACAGACTCTTACAAAATGAACTGGTACTCTTATCACTCTGTTGATGTCATTCTATTCCTGCTTTCTGCTGTGTCACTCATAATCCTGACTATATATGCGGTTATCAAGTATTTCTGCTGCAGAATATGCATGAGAAAAACAAAAAACAAAAGTGAATGATTTTTTTTTTTTTTTTTTTTTTACTCAGATATTAAGCAACTTCAGGTCAGACATTTCCTGTATATTAATGACCAAAGCTTTCAATCATTATGATATTCATTTCAAATAGTGATCTATAGATGTTGATTTATTGGTTTGTGTTCATGTTCTTAGTTGCGTTATTGTGTTAAACCTATTCTATATTATGAATTATGTCAGCTCTATCATGCTTTATATTTCTATAAACTCATATTTGATTTTATTATCATTTAAGTTTTCCTTTTCTTTTACTGCATGTTATTTCACCATCTCCATCATTTGATTGTAATGTTGTTTGTTAGTGTTTCTGTTTCATATTTATGTGCTGAACAAATGAATTAAACTTTCGATTTGAAACATAAAATTTTGGAAAATCATATATAATGTATATAAACAAAACATTTAAAAACTGTACATAAATATTTCTTAGTCACTAGTCAATGTTTTAATGCCTTGCCTTCCATTTAGCAGGTGTGTAAGTAATACTATGACCCCTTACAGTAGTGCTGACTTGGGTCCACCCATATCCATTAAATGGCAACGTGAAGTTTAGGCTATAAGATATTGAAGTATTTGATGTGTACAGGCAAACACCCCTTGCATATTATAATAAAATGCAAAAATCTAGTTTTTCTTCTACTGTTGCTAGAATTTTATACCACAATGACATAACTTTTCCAGATTATGCTTATTTTATTTGCAACAACACTGCTAACTTCAGTACAGCTACACAGATTGGCCTACTGCTGGGGAGAACTAGTTACATGTAACAGTGTTACATAATTTAATTACAAAATAAATGTAACTGTAATCCTTGACAGTTACTGGGAAAAAATGTGTAATTCAATTACAGTTACTTATCAAAATGTTAACGATTACAAAGGGGGTTACACTTTAATATTTTCTGTAAAAAGCTAGTATATGTTGAATAATTTTCATTTGTTGCTTTGCCTGTTTTGATGTGCACGATGCCTCCTGCCATTTAAAGGCCATTTAGTAATTATGCTATTCTGATGCTTTTGATGGCTCTCTTGTTTGGATTTGCAATGCACCAGGTTGGCCAATTACATCAATCCACATTGCCACTGAAAGCTTTAGGCTACAACCTGTCTGAGATTTGCCATCATGGTGTGTGATAAAAATGCATCCCCGTGCTGGAAATTTTAAAATAATTTAATCCAGAAATCTGTATTTAACCTCAGAATGACCTCAAAGTAAAGAGAGGTGCTAAAGTCTGATTTTGTGGTGGCTGTGCTTTAAAAATAAATTATTATAATTAATTCAAGTGATGAAGGATTTTGAAAGTCGGACAGTAATCAGTGTTGAGTAGGCTGTGAGGTTAACCCTGACTTGTTTAAATGTTTGAAAATGATTAACAGTTGAAAACATTCGTTAGAAATTCAGAAAAGTAATCAAATGTAATAAAGAAATTGAATTAGTAACACTCCTTACTTGTAATCTGTAACCTATTACATTTTCAAAGTAACCTTCCCAACACTGCCTACTGCATTTACAACACAAAACATACAGCATGACCAGCTTTACTCGCTTATCGAAAGAATGACTTTTAAGAGCTAATTCTTTATAGTGAATCAAAACATAAAGCACTGTATCCCGCTTTCTGAACAAATGACTGTTATGAGTCGGTTTAGTGAATTCATAACCGGGTACTAGCAAACTCATACTATTTTTTACCATATCGTTATATGGCAGGAATTCAGCAAAACACATACAGTGCCACAGTTGATTCTTCTTATGAGTCGATTCTTTTTAGTCAATCAATAACATACATTGTGTGACTGACCAATGTATTCCAAATGATTCTCGCACAAATGACTCCTTGGAGCCATTTCTTTTAAGTGAATCACACAGATACAGTTTGCAACTTAGACTACTGTGTAATGTTGTACTCAAGACGCATTAAGTTTCATTAGGTTACTGTATCATCTTTGAATGACAGTCTTAACTTAAACCTATGAGGTATGACTTTTGTCAGCATGCAGCTATTTTATAAAAAAAATTATCGACTAAAATAATTCACATTTTGTGATTTAGTTTGATAAAAATATTATTTCAAATATTTGTATGTAATACTATATAGCAACAACTAAATGCATATTGCTGTGCATATTAGGTGTGCAAAAAGTACTGTAAGCGAGCAGAGACACAGGATAGCGGTTATTAAGCACACACTTCTAATGTCCTCACTCTTAAAGAAGCTTTGAGTAGTTCAGGTCATTTTGCTGAATCAGTTTGATTCAATTTCCTATGAGGAATTTTACATGTTCTTTTTTCTGTACTGAAAATAAAAGACTATTTTGTTGTTACAGTAAGTGCTGTTGTTTTCCATTAGGCTTTATTTTCGATTTCTTGAATGTGTTTGTTTGTACTGTAGAAATTAAGTATTGGTCATTTAAGTAGCTTCAGTGAACTTGGCTAGTCAGTACCAAGATAAAATTACATGTACAATTTTAAATGGTAGCTTATTAATTAGGGCTGTGCAGGTAAATGCCCTTTGCCCTGTTAAATGAATGTATCAGCATGGACAACGAGACCAAAACAGAGTTAATGCTTGTAGTTTGGTAAGTTACGCTACATTCCAGGCCAATCTGCTACATATTAATAGGTAAGAATATATATTTTTTATAATGAACAGCATAGAGAACGTCTCGGTTACGGATGTAACCCTCGTTCCCTGAGTAGGGAAGGGAGACGTTACGTCGGATGACGACGAATGGGGTTTCGCTTAGAACACCTATCCACTTCGAGTACACAAAACGAGCCAATGGCAAAGAAATGCCATGGGTCTGCGAAATTTGCATGACTTAACTCCGCCCCACCTTGAGGGTATAAAAGGAGGACGCCGGCAACATGCAGTTATGTTTCTTCGCTGAGGAGCCAAGACTGAGCTCAGGCGATCCCCGCGGTACAGCGGAAGTGGCATAGAAAATACACACATGACCCGAAGGAAACATATGGAGAACACTGGGGTGTCCAGCCGCAGGTGAAATATTTCAACCCCAGGGGTGGCAAGGTGGCTTGCCAAGGGAAAGACACATGTTCGGAGAGGCTTACAGTGGGAATACATATGTGGGGGTAGCTCCGGAGAGGGACCATGCACACGGGAGGCACCTAGCCGACGCACAGGCAATAGACACTGGCGCCAGCGTCAGGAGTGCTGGAGGAACTCAGGGCCTTCGAAAAGGCTCACCTGAGGAGAATATCGCACGTATCCACCTGACACCTGAGCGGGTCCAATACTAGCTGGTTGAAGCGAGTACATGAGAGGACACTGGCTCCACTCGGAGATTGTAGAATCTGGTGAATTTGTTAGGTGTCACCCAGCCTGCAGCTCTGCAGATGTCTGTTAGCGAGGTGCCATGCGCTAGAGCCCAACAGGATGCCACACTCCAGGTGGAGTGGGCAGTCACACCAAGGGGGCACGGTCGACCTTGCTGCTGGTATGCCAAAGCAATGGTGTCCACTATCCAGTGGGACAACCTCTGCTTGGAGAGAGCCTTTCCCTTCAGCTTCCCACCATAACAAACAAAGAGCTGGTCTGAGGTCCTGAAACACTGCGTTCTGTCTACATAAGCACGGAGAGCGCGTACTGGACAGAGCAGTGCCAAGGCTGGGTCTGCCTCCTCCGAAGGCAGCGCTTGCAGGTTCACCACTTGGTCCCGGAAGGGAGTGGTGGGAACCTTGGGCACATATCCAGGCCGGGGTCTCAGGATAACGTGAGAGTAATCCGGCCCGAATTCCAGGCACGCTTCGTCAACGGAGAATGCTTGCAGGTCCCCTACCCTCTTGACAGAGGCCAGTGCAACCAGGAGCGCTGTCTTCATTGACAGGAGCTTAAGCTCGACTGATTAAAAAGGCTCAAAGGGAGCACTCTGCAGGGCAGTTAGAACCACCGCGAGGTCCCAAGAGGGAACGAGAGGAGAGCGAGGAGGATTCAGTCTCCTCGCTCCTCTCAAGAACCTGACGATCAGGTCGTGCTTCCCTAAGGACTTACCTTCTACCAAGTCATGGTGTGCGGCGATAGAGGCAACATAAACTTTGAGGGTGGAGGGAGACAGCCCTCGCTCCAACCCATCTTGAAGGAAGGAAGACCTCCGGGGGTCTTCTCGGCGAGAAGAGCACCAGCTGACGAAGAGGTTCCACTTCAACGCATAGGCGTGTCTCGTGGACGACGCTCTAGCGGAAGTGATGGTAGCCACCACCGCTGGTGGTAGGGTTCTCAAACCTGCCTCGTCCCGTCCAGGAGCCACACGTGGAGGTTCCAAAGATCGGGACGAGGGTGCCACAGGGTGCCCCGTCCCTGAGAAAGGAGGTCCTTCCTCAGAGGGATTGGCCAAGGAGGTGCTGTCGCGAGGAGCACCAGTTCGGAGAACCAGGTCCGGGTGGGCCAGTACGGCGCAACCAGAAGAACTTGCTCCTCGTCCTCCTTGAACTTGCGCAAGACCTGTGCAAGAAGGCTCACTGGGGGAAATGCATACTTGCGGCCCTGCGGCCAGCTGTGCGCCAGTGCATCCGTACCGAGCGTACCCTCGGTCAGGGAAAAATACAGGTCGCAGTGTGTCGAGTCGTGAGAGGCAAACAGATCTATCTGTGCGTCCCCGAACTGGTCCGAAATCAGCTGAACCGACTGGGGATGGAGTCGCCATTCTCCAGGGAGGGGCTGAAGCCGTGAGAGCTCGTCGGCTGCACAGTTCAGGACTCCGGGAATATAAATGGCTCAAAGCGACCTCAGATGATTCTGACTCTATAAGAGGAGGTGGCAGGCAAGTTGAGACATACGGCGGGAGCATAGACCACCTTCATGGTTGATGTACGCTACAGTGGCGGTATTGTCTGACCGGACTAGTACGTGTTGACTCCTGAGCAACGGCCAAAAGCGGTGCAGGGCAAGGCGTACTGCCAGCAACTCGAGGCAATTGACATGCCATAGGCGCTGGGGTCCTGTCCAGGAGCCCGCGGGAGCATGTCCATTGCACATGGCACCCCAGCCCGTGGTGGAGGCATCTGTTGAGACAACAACATGCCGGGAAGCTCGTTCCAGGGGGACACCCGCCCTGAGAACTGAGGTTGGACCACGGGGCCAAGGTCTGACGGCAGGTCGGAGTAACTGGTACTCGGAGCGTGCCTTGTTGCCATGCCCACCTCGGGACTTGGTCGCGAAGCCAAAGCTGAAGCGTTCTCATATGAAGCAATCCGAGAGGCGTTGCCGCGGCTGCAGATGCCATATGCCCCAGGAGCCTCTGAAAAACTTCAGTGGAACCGCACTCTTGCGCTTGAAAGTCTCAGGCAAGTCAGCAATGGCTGAGTGGAGAAGGCGACCAAGTCAACACTGAGTAAAGAGATCCTCTGCACAGGGCAAAGTTACTCTTTTCCCAGTTGACCCGAAGGCCCAGACAAGCTAGGTGCCGGAGCACTGGGTCCCTGTGTTCGCAAACCTGGTCTCGAGAGTGAGCTAGGACAGCCAGTCGCCGAGATAGTTCAGGATGCGAACCCCGTGTTCCCATTGAGGAACAAGGGCTGCCTCAACAACCTTTGAGAAGGCGCGAGGAGACAGGCTAGCCCGAATGGGAGAACAGCGTACTGATATGCGCACGCCCTGACAGCAAACCGTAGGTAAGGTCTGAGTCGAAGGAGAACGGAGACATAAAAGTAGGCGTCCTTCAGGTCGATCGCTGCAAACCAATCCTGTGGCCGCACACATCCGGAATGCATTTGGCCAGGAGCAACTTGAACGGCAGCCTGTGAAGGGGGCTGTTCAGATGTGTAGGTTCAGGATTGGCCATAACCCACCAGATTTCTCCGGGACAATGAGGTAGGGGCTGAAAACCCGGACCTCATTTCGGCTGGAGGGACAGTCTCAATCGTACCCTTCGCCAGTAGGGTAGCAACCTCCGCTCTCATGATAGGGGCGTAGCCACCGACCATAGTGGAGCGGACTCATTTCACTCATAGCATAGCACTTCATAGCTCATAGCATTTCCCTTTACAATCTGTTCAAATATTTCCCATTTTTAGATGCAATGTTGAATGAACAATTTAAACTTCACTAATATTACAACTTGACATATTCAACTGGTTCCAAAAGTCAGTCTAACATTATTGTCACTCTGTTGCTTTAGCAGGTGCCATGAACAGACAGATTTTTCAGATATGTGGTCAAATCACATTAACCCTCCTGCTGACGACTGTCCCAGTTGTTCAGAGTGGGAAGGTTCTTGTCTTTCCTGTGGATGGCAGTCACTGGGTCAACATGAACATCTTGATTGAAGCACTTCATGCCAAAGGTCACGATGTTACAGTCATTCGGATGGCAGACAGCTGGTACATCAAAGAATTCTCACCCCACTACACATCAATCAATCTGAATTCCCCTGGAGGATTTGATGAAGAATTCATTGAAAGATTTGCATTCAAACTTATGGAGATTCTGAGGGAAGGTTCCACATGGGCTCGTCTAAAGCTGGAGATAGAGATGTGGGAAAATATTTTAAAGATGTTTAAAGTTGAAAGTGAGTTGATAGTCAACATGTTTGAAGACCAGCAGCTGATGCAGTCTTTTAAAGATGCCAAATATGATTTGATTCTAACTGATCCCGTCAAGTTCTGAGGTGTACTATTGGGTCATTATCTCAAACTGCCCATTGTCTACAATGTCCGTTGGACAGTTTACAGTGAGGCTCATTTTGCAATAGCTCCTTCACCGCTTTCTTATGTTCCTTTACCAATGCTGGAGTTATCAGACCGCATGAGTTTCTTGGAAAGAGTGAAGAATGCTTTGATGTACATCATAACTGAAGCACAAGTTGCTTTAATGATTACTCCAATTTATAATGCACTGTAGCAATGTTCAGGGAAGAAGGAGGCGGGAACCGACGAACCATCAAAATATAATTTATTTAAATAAAACAAACAAACGAAAATACCGCCAGCAGCCCCTCGCGGACGACTGCTGGCTACCGAAAATAAATATAACTAAAATAAAATACAAAAACAAAACACAACTAAAATACAGGCCTGTTCCTCTCTCGATCATCAACGTCGTCGCTCCTCCTTTATGCTTCCGCTCCTCCGTGAGAGATGCGAGACCGGTGTGCCTCACAGGTGTTGCTCATTAGCAATCGCACCACCGGCCTCGCGCCGTTCTCTCACGTCCCTCGGCCGTCCTGTTCGCCACATACCCCCATCGCCCCTCACAGGCCGGGGGGTACTCACGAGCCTGTGCCTACTCCCCCCCCGGCGGCGGCGATCCCTGGGGAGTATGGACAGACAAACCGAGGGAAACGGAGACGGAAGCATGAGGAGCGACAGATCGAGAGAGGGGAGAGAGGAAAAAAAAATTGGTCCGGTTCCCACAACGCGCTGCCATCTGGTCCCCCACCAGCTAGGCGATCTCCTCCGCGGTGCCTGGCGGTGACGCTGGGTAGCCCTCGGTGGACGGCTCGATGCTCCTCCGCCGCCCGGTGGACGGCGACGGCTCCTCGGGTGCCTTGGGCAGACGGTAGGAGTCCCCCGCTCCCTGCTCCTCCCCTTCACTGGTGGACGGCAGCAGGCTCCGGCCCACGGCGAGCGGCGGCGACTCCTCCTCTCCCTCCCGGATGGCAGCCGCCCCTGCAATACCCAGGCGGCCGGCAGCGAGCTCGACCGTCCCACCGGCAACTCACTCCAGCGCACCGCCTCGAGCGTCCTTGGCCGCGAGTCCCCCGCTCCCTGCTCCTCCCCTCGCTCGGCGGATGGCAGCAGGCTCCGGCCCACGGCGAGCGGCGGCGACTCGCGCACCATGCTCGATGGCACCGCGGATTCCCCACATCGGCGAGGACTCTCTGACAGCGCGTTCCTCCCTCTTCCCGGGTTTCGGCACCAGTGTAGCAATGTTCAGGGAAGAAGGAGGCGGGAACCGACGAACCATCAAAATATAATTTATTTAAATAAAACAAACAAACGAAAATACCGCCAGCAGCCCCTCGCGGACGACTGCTGGCTACCGAAAATAAATATAACTAAAATAAAATACAAAAACAAAACACAACTAAAATACAGGCCTGTTCCTCTCTCGATCATCAACGTCGTCGCTCCTCCTTTATGCTTCCGCTCCTCCGTGAGAGATGCGAGACCGGTGTGCCTCACAGGTGTTGCTCATTAGCAATCGCACCACCGGCCTCGCGCCGTTCTCTCACGTCCCTCGGCCGTCCTGTTCGCCACATGCACTTTGTGAACGCTTCGTTGGTCCCGGAGTATCTGTCTTTTCTTTACTTCAGAGTGCTGATCTGTGGCTACATAGAGTTGATTTTATTTTTGAATTCCCGCGTCCCACTATGCCAAACATCGTCTACATGGGAGGTTTTCAGTGCAAGCCGTCAAAGCCTCTTCCACAAGATCTGGAGGACTTTATGCAGAGCTCTGGGGAGCATGGTGTTATCATCATGTCTCTGGGCACTCTCATTAGTCAGCTTCCTGATGATGTGGCAGAGGCAATTGCTGAAGCTTTTGCAGAACTTCCACAGAAGATCATCTGGAGGTACAAAGGAAAGAGACCATCTGCACTAGGAAACAACACCTTAATGATGGACTGGATGCCTCAGAATGATCTTCTGGGTCATCCTAAGACCAGAGCCTTTGTGGAACATGGAGGAACCAATGGAATTCAAGAAGCCATCTACCACGGGGTACCAATCATTGGATTGGGGCTGATTTTTGACCAGCCTGATAATCTTTCTAAAATGAGGGTAAAGGGTGTAGCCAAGACTGTAGACTTTGCCACAGTGGATAAGGTCTCCTTCCTTAAAACGGTCAAAGAGGTCCTTTATGAGCCCTCTTATCGGGAGAACATGCAGAGGCTCTCGAGGCTTCACAAGGACGTCCCAGTGAAGCCTCTGGACAACGCCATCTTCTGGATTGAGTTTGTTATGAGGCACAAAGGTGCCGCTCACTTGTGCACAGACTCTTACAAAATGCCCTGGTACTCTTATCACTCTGTTGATGTCATTCTATTCCTGCTTTCTGCTGTGTCACTCATAATCCTGACTATATATGCGGTTATCAAGTATTTCTGCTGCAGAATATGCATGAGAAAAACAAAAAACAAAAGCAAATGACTGTTGTTTCTTTCACTATTATTGTTATTATTAGTATTTAATTTTTGTAAATTAAATTAACTCATCGATACATTTTTTATTTATTTAGTGGGTTAAATGCTACAAATCCTGTAACAAATCTGCACTTTGGAGGGTATGTGAAACCCTTTCTTTATACAATAATATATCTTTTCTATCTATGTACATTGGTACTTGAATGCTTACATTTCTCTTAGAATGAAGGCTTCATCAATATACATAATTTATGTATATACAGATCATTTTAAAAGCAATTAAAGGTTTTGGTTGTCTTGTCAGACAGTATTATATGGATTCTTATAAATATCTCAATCCAAAAAACACACTCGCACACATGTACGTTACCTGTGGAAAGCTTGTGTGCTACTCTCTACCGTTGGTCATTGTTTAAGGTATAGTTGAAAGCTTTATACTTTTCCCGGTTTCAGACTTTGTTGGATTAATGCATTTGCAGATTGTTGAAAAGAAAGGGAAGTTTTTATTTTTAATATATTTTTTATTTTGTTAATGGGTTAGTCCAATGGAAATGTTGTCATCATTTACTCAACTTTATGTTGTGCCTAAACCCAAACAGTAAAGGGAGTTAGTTTGTACCATAAACGTAAATTTGAATAGTAACTCATTAACTAGATATTTGAAGGTAAATGCCCCTTGCCCTTTAAAGATTGTTTAACAACCTTCACTTACATATATAAATAGATGTTGACATGCATAGCAAGGAAGAACAAATGCTGGATGACTTGCACTCCATTTAACAAAAGTTAACAGATAGATTTTCCATTCTACACAATGATGGGTGAGATTTTTTATTCTTTTTTCATTAGAAAAGATGCAGTCTATCTTTGTGATTCCTGTTTATATTGCTATGTAATATTTGTAGGTTTTCCGAAGCAAATACATATGGGTCCTGTCTATATTAGGCCTGTCTATAATGCTTTTTTTTTTGTTGTTCATGTTTTTAGTTTTTAGTTAATGCAATTAATTTAATATTTTATTATGCTGAAGTTTTCCTCTAAATATTTCCTCTGTGCATTCAATGTATACAGTTCTGTTTTTTAAAGCAAGAATACAAGAATCATATATTATGCAGTATTTGAACTATAATTGTTCACATTTACAATCTGGACCATTTTATTTTTGGAATTATATGTTTTCTTTTCTTTCTTTGCGACAGGAACTATGAATGGACAGGTTTTTCAGGTGCTTGGGGCAATCACGTTAACCCTCCTGCTGACGACTGTCCCAGTTGTTCAGAGTGGGAAGGTTCTTGTCTTTCCTGTGGATGGCAGTCACTGGGTCAACATGAACATCTTGATTGAAGCACTTCATGCCAAAGGTCACAATGTTACAGTCATCCGGATGGCAGACAGCTGGTACATCAAAGAATTCTCACCTCACTACACATCAATCAATCTCAAGTCTGAAGGAGGATTTAGTGAAGAATTCATTGAAAGATTTGCATCCAGACTTATGGAGATTTTGAGGAAGGGTTCCACATTGGCTCGTCTAAAGCTGGAGATAGAGATGTGGGCAAGTTCTTTGAAGATGATTAAAAGAGAAAGTGAGATGATAGTCAACATGATGGAAGACCAGCAGCTGATGCAGTCCTTAAAAGAAGCCAAATATGATTTGATTCTTACAGATCCAGCCTTTTTTGGAGGGGTCATATTGGGTCATTATCTCAAACTGCCCATTGTCTACAATGTCCGTTGGACACTGTATGTTGAAGGTCATTTTGCAATAGCTCCTTCTCCACTTTCTTATATTCCTTTTCCAATGATGGAGTTATCAGACCGCATGAGCTTTATTCAAAGAGTGAAGAATGTAGTAATGTACTTCATAACTGAAGCACAAGTTTTTTTCCTGTTTTCTCCATATTATAATGCACTTTGTGAACGGTTCATTGGCCCAGGAACATCATACTTCCCTTTACTTCAGAGTGCTGATCTGTGGCTCCATAGAGTTGATTTTATTTTTGAATTCCCGCGTCCCACTATGCCAAACATCGTCTACATGGGAGGTTTTCAGTGCAAGCCATCAAAGCCTCTTCCACAAGATCTGGAGGACTTTATGCAGAGCTCTGGGGAGCATGGTGTCATCATCATGTCTCTGGGCACTCTCATTGGTCAGCTTCCTGATGATGTGGCAGAGGCAATTGCTGAAGCTTTTGCAGAACTTCCACAGAAGATCATCTGGAGGTACAAAGGAAAGAGACCATCTGCACTAGGAAACAACACCTTAATGATGGACTGGATGCCTCAGAATGATCTTCTGGGTCATCCTAAGACCAGAGCCTTTGTGGCACATGGAGGAACCAATGGAATTCAAGAAGCCATCTACCACGGGGTACCAATCATTGGATTTGGGCTGATTTTTGACCAGCCTGATAATCTTTCTAAAATGAGAGTAAAGGGTGTAGCCAAGACTGTAGACTTTGCCACAGTGGATAAGGACTCCTTCCTTAAAACTGTCAAAGAGGTCCTTTATGAGCCCTCTTATCGGGAGAACATGCAGAGGCTCTCGAGGCTTCACAAGGACGTCCCAGTGAAGCCTCTGGACAACGCCATCTTCTGGATTGAGTTTGTTATGAGGCACAAAGGTGCCTCTCACTTGCGCACAGACTCTTACAAAATGCCCTGGTACTCTTATCACTCTGTTGATGTCATTCTATTCCTGCTTTCTGCTGTGTCACTCATAATCCTGACTATATATGCGGTTATCAAGTATTTCTGCTGCAGAATATGCATGAGAAAAACAAAAAACAAAAGCAAATGACTGTTGTTTCTTTCACTATTATTGTTATTATTAGTATTTAATTTTTGTAAATTAAGTTAATTCATCAATACATTTTTTTTTATTTAGTGGGTTAAATGCTACAAATCCTGTAACAAATCTGCACTTTGGAGGGTATGTGAAACCCTTTCTTTATACAATAATATATCTTTTCTATCTATGTACATTGGTACTTGAATGCTTACATTTCTCTTAGAATGAAGGCTTCATCAGTATACATAATTTATGTATATACAGATCATTTTAAAAGCAATTAAAGGTTTGGCTTGTCTTGTCAGACAGTATTATATGGATTCTTATAAATATCTCAATCCAAAAAACACACTCGCACACATGTACGTTACCTGTGGAAAGCTTGTGTGCTACTCTCTACCGTTGGTCATTGTTTAAGGTATAGTTGAAAGCTTTATACTTTTTCCGGTTTCAGACTTTGTTGGATTAATGCATTTGCAGATTGTTGAAAAGAAAGGGAAGTTTTTATTTTTAATATATTTTTTGTTTTGTTAATGGGTTAGTCCAATGGAAATGTTGTCATCATTTACTCAACTTTATGTTGTGCCTAAACCCAAACAGTAAAGGGAGTTAGTTTGTACCATAAACGTAAATTTGAATAGTAACTCATTAACTAGATATTTGAAGGTAAATGCCCCTTGCCCTTTAAAGATTGTTTAACAACCTTCACTTACATATATAAATAGATGTTGACATGCATAGCAAGGAAGAACAAATGCTGGATGACTTGCACTCCATTTAACAAAAGTTAACAGATAGATTTTCCATTCTACACAATGATGGGTGAGATTTTTTATTCTTTTTTCCTTAGAAAAGATGCAGTCTATCTTTGTGATTCCTGTTTATATTGCTATGTAATATTTGTAGGTTTTCCAAAGCAAATACATATGGGTCCTGTCTATATTAGGCCTGTCTATAATGCTTTTTGTTTTTGTTGTTCATGTTTTTAGTTTTTAGTTAATGCAATTAATTTAATATTTTATTATGCTGAAGTTGTCCTCTAAATATTTCCTCTGTGCATTCAATGTATACAGTTCTGTTTTTTAAAGCAAGAATACAAGAATCATATATTATGCAGTATTTGAACTATTATTGTTCACATTTACAATCTGGACCATTTTGTTTTTGGAATTGTATGTTTTCTTTTCTTTCTTTGCGACAGGAACTATGAATGGACAGGTTTTTCAGGTGCTTGGGACAATCACGTTAACCCTCCTGCTGACGACTGTCCCAGTTGTTCAGAGTGGGAAGGTTCTTGTCTTTCCTGTGGATGGCAGTCACTGGGTCAACATGAACATCTTGATTGAAGCACTTCATGCCAAAGGTCACAATGTTACAGTCATCCGGATGGCAGACAGCTGGTACATCAAAGAATTCTCACCCCACTACACATCAATCAATCTGAATTCCCCTGGAGGATTTGATGAAGAATTCATTGAAAGATTTGCATTCAAACTTATGGAGATTCTGAGGGAAGGTTCCACATGGGCTCGTTTAAAGCTGGAGATAGAGATGTGGGAAAATATTTTAAAGATGTTTAAAGTAGAAAGTGAGTTGATAGTCAACATGTTTGAAGACCAGCAGCTGATGCAGTCTTTCAAAGAAGCCAAATATGATTTGATTCTAACTGATCCCGTCAAGTTCGGAGGTGTACTATTGGGTCATTATCTCAAACTGCCCATTGTCTACAATGTCCGTTGGACAGTTTACAGTGAGGCTCATTTTGCAATAGCTCCTTCACCGCTTTCTTATGTTCCTTTACCAATGCTGGAGTTATCAGACCGCATGAGTTTCTTGGAAAGAGTGAAGAATGCTTTGATGTACATCATAACTGAAGCACAAGTTGCTTTAATGATTACTCCAATTTATAATGCACTTTGTGAACGCTTCGTTGGTCCCGGAGTATCTTTCTTTTCTTTACTTCAGAGTGCTGATCTGTGGCTACATAGAGTTGATTTTATTTTTGAATTCCCGCGTCCCACTATGCCAAACATCGTCTACATGGGAGGTTTTCAGTGCAAGCCGTCAAAGCCTCTTCCACAAGATCTGGAGGACTTTATGCAGAGCTCTGGGGAGCATGGTGTCATCATCATGTCTCTGGGCACTCTCATTGGTCAGCTTCCTGATGATGTGGCAGAGGCAATTGCTGAAGCTTTTGCAGAACTTCCACAGAAGATCATCTGGAGGTACAAAGGAAAGAGACCATCTGCACTAGGAAACAACACCTTAATGATGGACTGGATGCCTCAGAATGATCTTCTGGGTCATCCTAAGACCAGAGCCTTTGTGGCACATGGAGGAACCAATGGAATTCAAGAAGCCATCTACCACGGGGTACCAATCATTGGATTTGGGCTGATTTTTGACCAGCCTGATAATCTTTCTAAAATGAGAGTAAAGGGTGTAGCCAAGACTGTAGACTTTGCCACAGTGGATAAGGACTCCTTCCTGAAAACAGTCAAAGAGGTCCTTTATGAGCCCTCTTATCGGGAGAACATGCAGAGGCTCTCGAGGCTTCACAAGGACGTCCCAGTGAAGCCTCTGGACAACGCCATCTTCTGGATTGAGTTTGTTATGAGGCACAAAGGTGCCGCTCACTTGCGCACAGACTCTTACAAAATGCCCTGGTACTCTTATCACTCTGTTGATGTCATTCTGTTCCTCCTTTCTGCTGTGTCACTCATAATCCTGACTATATATGCGGTTATCAAGTATTTCTGCTGCAGAATATGCATGAGAAAACTAAAAAGTAAAAGTGAATGATTTTTAATTAAGTTGACACAATGTATTTTTACTTAAAGACCCGAGTCTCAGTAGCTGTATTGTTTCTGTTAGACTATATTCAAACCTGCATCAGATTGCATAAACCTCTAAGACTAGTCTAACAAGTTAGACATCAATCTATTTTCTTGAAGACTGTTCATAGCTTTTTTGAATCAGTTACATAAAAACGTAGATTTGCCTAATTTGATACCGCAAACCTAAGACTGCAGTGGGTCATACTTGAACTTAAGACACTGTCTTAACATAATGGCTATGTTTATGCAACCGGCCCGTTTTCAGTAAATAATCAGGTCAATCGCTTAATTAAAATTACATTTTATATGGTGATTAATACATTTGTATCATTTCTAATCATTATATTTTTATGCATTACACTATAATCTTTACTCACTATAGGTACAAATCTTTACAAATATGTAATTTATTGTATGCAATGAATCACAGCATTCAGTGGTCAGATATTTCCTAATGTTCACCATCTTGCGTCTCAGTTATCGACTGTAGTGATACTGACCTCCGAGATTTTCACTATTAATATTACTCTAAAGTTGTAGTGTTCTTCTCTGCTCCTGATCACCCTGTCATCATTTATTTTGTAATAAAAACCAGCTGAACGTACATTCATTCTTGTATACATTATATACTAAGCCCTGGTGGTGGAAAAGAATGAGATGGGAGGGAAAAATATATTTAAAAACTTTTGCAATCCTCCGAGAAACTTTGCATACTCTTGCAAAGAACTCAAACGTTTTACTAGGGAACACAGTTTTTAGGGGAATGCAAAAGCATTGATTTTCTTTTTTTAACATATATCTTAAAATGTATTTTATTTGTGTGATGCAAAGCTGAATTTTCAGCATCATTCCTCCAGTCCTCATTGTCACAAACAGAAATCATTAATATGCTGATTTGTTGCTCAATAAACATTTTTATTATTATCAATGTTGAAAACAGTTGTGCTGCTTAATATGTTTTTGTGGAAACCATGATATATTTTTTAGGGTTATTTGATGAATTGAAATAAAAAAAAAATGTTTTATTTGAAATAGGAATCTTTGTAACATCATAGATATTTTTGTAACTTTTGATCAATTTAATGCATCCTCGCTGAATAAAAGTATTAATTTCTTAAAAAAAAAAAAAGTACTGACCCCAGATGCTTGAACAATTCATAGATTCCAATTATAGTGCAGTGGGTTAATTAATAGTATATTGTTAATTAAATTGGGTAGACAGAGCACAGTGCCTGTTGTCCCTTTCACATTATGTTGTGAGAGCAAAGTAAAAAGAAAAGGCCAAGTACCCATAATCCAGCACTTGATAGAACAAAAAGAGCTCTTGTCACAAGAGTTCTTATTATATCAATCTCACTTTAAAAATTCAGAGCATTACTGTAAATTACTAAAGGATAAAAACAGAGCATGACAGGAAATTTACAACCCAGTCCATCAAAGTAACGGATAAGCATTATTTGCAGTGCAACGTCTGGCTTAGCCAGTTCTATGGTGCGTTTAGCAGTCTTATAAACAGACACGATTGCAGCAAAAAAGTTTCCCGAAGTTGTTATTAATGTATTTCGAGATTTTGTTTTTTTACCTACCTCGACTTAACATTGTGCTAAATTGTTAAAATTTCTATTATCTAAATAGTTGGGGATTTTATGGCTTTCACTTTTTTGTTGCAACTTGACAAATTATTTGTTTAAATATATCACATGGCAGTGACTTTAGTTTTTCTTCTATTATTCTCATTGTGATACATTTACTGAATGCAATATCCATTTCTGTGTTCTTACTGAATTACAAAAAGAAACATGACTTCTACTACTGTACAAGCACCATAGTTAACTAACTAAGCAAGTTCAATTGAAGTGGACACTTTGCAGCCTAGTATGTCATCACTTACAGTCAAAATATATACAGAAGAATGCATTTTTATATAAGCAACAAAAATAAATATTAACACCCTGGAATACAAAATAATGTAATTTAAAAATATATATATTATTATTGTGAAAATCGTGTAAAACATCTGGCCGAAAAAATAGGTGTTAAATTAATTTCTTCTTTCTTTTTTCTTTTTTTGTGGTACAGCTAATTCTAGCTGTCCTTAAATGATGCACATATGTAACTCGTTTTAAAATGTGCTTGTTCTCTTTTTTTGCGACAGGAACTATGAATGGACAGGTTTTTAAGGTGCTTGGGGCAATCACGTTAACCCTCCTGCTGACGACTGTCCCAGTTGTTCAGAGTGGGAAGGTTCTTGTCGTTCCTGTGGATGGCAGTCACTGGGTCAACATGAACATCTTGATTGAAGCACTTCATGCCAAAGGTCACAATAATACAGTCATCCGGATGGCAGACAGCTGGTACATCAAATAATTCTCACCTCACTACACATCAATCAATCTCAAGTCTGAAGGAGGATTTAGTGAAGAATTCATTGAAGGATTTGCATCCAGACTTATGGAGATTTTGAGGAAGGGTTCCACATTGGCTCGTCTAAAGCTGGAGATAGAGATGTGGGCAAGTTTTTGAAGATGATTAAAAGAGAAAGTGAGATGATAGTCAACATGATGGAAGACCAGCAGCTGATGCAGTCCTTAAAAGAAGCCAAATATGATTTGATTCTTACAGATCCAGCCTTTTTTGGAGGGGTCATATTGGGTCATTATCTCAAACTGCCCATTGTCTACAATGTCCGTTGGACACTGTATGTTGAAGGTCATTTTGCAATAGCTCCTTCTCCACTTTCTTATATTCCTTTTCCAATGATGGAGTTATCAGACCGCATGAGCTTTATTCAAAGAGTGAAGAATGTAGTAATGTACTTCATAACTGAAGCACAAGTTTTTTTTCCTTTTTTCTCCATATTATAATGCACTTTGTGAACGGTTCATTGGCCCAGGAACATCATACTTCCCTTTACTTCAGAGTGCTGATCTGTGGCTCCATAGAGTTGATTTTATTTTTGAATTCCCGCGTCCCACTATGCCAAACATCGTCTACATGGGAGGTTTTCAGTGCAAGCCGTCAAAGCCTCTTCCACAAGATCTGGAGGACTTTATGCAGAGCTCTGGGGAGCATGGTGTCATCATCATGTCTCTGGGCACTCTCATTGGTCAGCTTCCTGATGATGTGGCAGAGGCAATTGCTGAAGCTTTTGCAGAACTTCCACAGAAGATCATCTGGAGGTACAAAGGAAAGAGACCATCTGCACTAGGAAACAACACCTTAATGATGGACTGGATGCCTCAGAATGATCTTCTGGGTCATCCTAAGACCAGAGCCTTTGTGGCACATGGAGGAACCAATGGAATTCAAGAAGCCATCTACCACGGGGTACCAATCATTGGATTTGGGCTGATTTTTGACCAGCCTGATAATCTTTCTAAAATGAGAGTAAAGGGTGTAGCCAAGACTGTAGACTTTGCCACAGTGGATAAGGACTCCTTCCTTAAAACTGTCAAAGAGGTCCTTTATGAGCCCTCTTATCGGGAGAACATGCAGAGGCTCTCGAGGCTTCACAAGGACGTCCCAGTGAAGCCTCTGGACAACGCCATCTTCTGGATTGAGTTTGTTATGAGGCACAAAGGTGCCGCTCACTTGCGCACAGACTCTTACAAAATGCCCTGGTACTCTTATCACTCTGTTGATGTCATTCAATTCCTGCTTTCTGCTATGTCCCTCATAATCCTGACTATATATGCGGTTATCAAGTATTTCTGCTGCAGAATATGCATGAGAAAAACAAAAAACAAAAGCAAATGACTGGTGTTTCTTTCACTATTATTGTTATTATTAGTATTTAATTTTTGTAAATTAAATTAATTCATCGATACATTTTTTATTTATTTAGTGGGTTAAATGCTACAAATCCTGTAACAAATCTGCACTTTGGAGGGTATGTGAAACCCTTTCTTTATACAATAATATATCTTTTCTATCTATGTACATTGGTACTTGAATGCTTACATTTCTCTTAGAATGAAGGCTTCATCAATATACATAATTTATGTATATACAGATCATTTTAAAAGCAATTAAAGGTTTTGCTTGTCTTGTCAGACAGTATTATATGGATTCTTATAAATATCTCAATCCAAAAAACACACTCGCACACATGTACGTTACCTGTGGAAAGCTTGTGTGCTACTCTCTACCGTTGGTCATTGTTTAAGGTATAGTTGAAAGCTTTATACTTTTTCCGGTTTCAGACTTTGTTGGATTAATGCATTTGCAGATTGTTGAAAAGAAAGGGAAGTTTTTATTTTTAATATATTTTTTGTTTTGTTAATGGGTTAGTCCAATGGAAATGTTGTCATCATTTACTCAACTTTATGTTGTGCCTAAACCCAAACAGTAAAGGGAGTTAGTTTGTACCATAAACGTAAATTTGAATAGTAACTCATTAACTAGATATTTGAAGGTAAATGCCCCTTGCCCTTTAAAGATTGTTTAACAACCTTCACTTACATATATAAATAGATGTTGACATGCATAGCAAGGAAGAACAAATGCTGGATGACTTGCACTCCATTTAACAAAAGTTAACAGATAGATTTTCCATTCTACACAATGATGGGTGAGATTTTTTATTCTTTTTTCATTAGAAAAGATGCAGTCTATCTTTGTGATTCCTGTTTATATTGCTATGTAATATTTGTAGGTTTTCCGAAGCAAATACATATGGGTCCTGTCTATATTAGGCCTGTCTATAATGCTTTTTTTTTTGTTGTTCATGTTTTTAGTTTTTAGTTAATGCAATTAATTTAATATTTTATTATGCTGAAGTTTTCCTCTAAATATTTCCTCTGTGCATTCAATGTATACAGTTCTGTTTTTTAAAGCAAGAATACAAGAATCATATATTATGCAGTATTTGAACAATTATTGTTCACATTTACAATCTGGACCATTTTATTTTTGGAATTGTATGTTTTCTTTTCTTTCTTTGCGACAGGAACTATGAATGGACAGGTTTTTCAGGTGCTTGGGGCAATCACGTTAACCCTCCTGCTGACGACTGTCCCAGTTGTTCAGAGTGGGAAGGTTCTTGTCTTTCCTGTGGATGGCAGTCACTGGGTCAACATGAACATCTTGATTGAAGCACTTCATGCCAAAGGTCACAATGTTACAGTCATCCGGATGGCAGACAGCTGGTACATCAAAGAATTCTCACCTCACTACACATCAATCAATCTCAAGTCTGAAGGAGGATTTAGTGAAGAATTCTTCAAGGTGTTTGCATCTAAACTACTGGGAATTCTGAGAGAGGGTTCGATCTGGTCTCGTCTGAAGCTGGAGATAGAGATGTGGCAGAGTTTTTTAGGGATGCTTGAAGTAGAAAACAAGATGATAGTCAACATGTTTGAAGACCAGCAGCTGATGCAGTCCTTAAAAGAACCCAAATATGATTTGATTCTAACAGATCCATCCATGATCCCAGGTGTACTACTGGGTCATTATCTCAAACTGCCCATTGTCTACAATGTCCGTTGGACAGTTTACAGTGAGGCTCATTTTGCAATAGCTCCTTCACCGCTTTCATATGTTCCTGCTCCAATGCTGGAGTTATCAGACCGCATGAGTTTCTTGGAAAGAGTGAAGAATGTAGTAATGTACATCATAGCTGAAATACAGATAGCTATCATGATTACTCCAACTTATAATGCTCTTTGTGAACGGTTCATTGGCCCAGGAACATCCTACTTTCCTTTACTTCAGAGTGCTGATCTGTGGCTCCATAGAGTTGATTTTATTTTTGAATTCCCGCGTCCCACTATGCCAAACATCGTCTACATGGGAGGTTTTCAGTGCAAGCCATCAAAGCCTCTTCCACAAGATCTGGAGGACTTTATGCAGAGCTCTGGGGAGCATGGTGTCATCATCATGTCTCTGGGCACTCTCATTGGTCAGCTTCCTGATGATGTGGCAGAGGCAATTGCTGAAGCTTTTGCAGAACTTCCACAGAAGATCATCTGGAGGTACAAAGGAAAGAGACCATCTGCACTAGGAAACAACACCTTAATGATGGACTGGATGCCTCAGAATGATCTTCTGGGTCATCCTAAGACCAGAGCCTTTGTGGCACATGGAGGAACCAATGGAATTCAAGAAGCCATCTACCACGGGGTACCAATCATTGGATTTGGGCTGATTTTTGACCAGCCTGATAATCTTTCTAAAATGAGAGTAAAGGGTGTAGCCAAGACTGTAGACTTTGCCACAGTGGATAAGGACTCCTTCCTTAAAACTGTCAAAGAGGTCCTTTATGAGCCCTCTTATCGGGAGAACATGCAGAGGCTCTCGAGGCTTCACAAGGACGTCCCAGTGAAGCCTCTGGACAACGCCATCTTCTGGATTGAGTTTGTTATGAGGCACAAAGGTGCCGCTCACTTGCGCACAGACTCTTACAAAATGCCCTGGTACTCTTATCACTCTGTTGATGTCATTCTGTTCCTGCTTTCTGCTGTGTCACTCATGATCCTGACTATATATGCGGTTATCAAGTATTTCTGCTGCAGAATATGCATGAGAAAAACAAAAAACAAGCTACAATAATGAGGCTCTATCTATCTATCTATCTATCTATCTATCTATCTATCTATCTATCTATCTATCTGTCTGTCTGTCTGTCTGTCTGTCTGTCTGTCTGTCTGTCTGTCTGTCTGTCTGTCTGTCTGTCTGTCTGTCTATCTATCTATCTATCTATCTATCTATCTATCTATCTATCTATCCATCCATCCATCTCAGCTAATTTCCCAATATATGCACCTCATAACGAGAATGCTTGGGGGAATAGATTTGGGAAATAATACATATTTTAATACCTGCTCAGTTAGCCATAGAATGTGCATTTTTACAGTATGTTATATCTTTTCTTTGACTAAAATGACTAAAAGGCATTTTTGTCAGTTGAAAACAACAAAACACATTTCATTACCTGACATATAGTAGGCTCAACAAGTCTTATTCTGAATGACGAAGTAGTAGTGACAGTTCCATTGGAGCAACCTGTGATTGTGATTATGTATTGCTCAAGAGCACAGTGGGGGTAGATGTCTCCAGTTTATGATTCACATCTTTGACCTTTGTGTTAGCAGCCCAAATTAGGATATCATTTTAGATCACCTAAAGCAGGCTTTTCTCTTGCAAGTATATCACTTCAGTTGTTTGTGTTTTGTCCGTATAAAAGTGGTGGGATTTTTCACTACAGTTTTTCTCATTTGCATTGGCTCAGTTCTCATTGGCCAATTTGCTGACTGAATTGAATTACAGTTTTTTTTTTTTTTTTTTTTTTACAATAGTTAGGACACATTCCTCAATACTAAGTGTACTTTTTCAAAACTCTTCACACAGTTCTCAACTTGTTCCCAACTCAACTTGGCACAGCAGTTAGTCACATTCAAAATGCATTAAAGCTACCAAAGCACTGCATGCATGTCTCAAATTTCTTCCATAACAAAGTAAAGGTTGTCTTACAACAAACACACTTTGTCACTCATATAACAACCTAAAAAAGGTTTCAAACTAAAAATGTTTCAACAATGTTTTCTTTGTAAAATTTCTTTACAAAACAAGAATGACACTCTATACTGTACATAATTCACTGTCGTTTATGTTACATGATTTACATTACAGTACACATTTATTCCTAAATTATCCCCTTTTGTATAAAATTGAAAGACTTACATCTGTGTGGTTGTTAAGCTCCATCTACTTGTTTCGACAGTATTTAAATTTTAGATTCAGAATATATTTCAGTATTGTTCTACTATAGAAACTGATTTCTTATTCAGTTTTGTATTATGTTAAGTTTTTTCTATTATTATAGAGTTTTGGTGGTCTTTGTGTCCAAGTGAGAAAATAATTAATGTAATTTGAATGATGTCATCACTAAATGTGCTGACTGTCTGAAGAGTTATGAGAAAATGGTTCTAGCGGTTGTAAAACACTATAAATGTTTTGGGTAGAGTTGTGTTGTGATGTCCCATAAAACAGTTACATTTAGAGAATATTAAGACTGTTTTAAAACAAAAAATTAAGAAAAAAGATTAACAAAACCTGTAATGCTTTCCGCTGGTTTTTGATATGCCATTAGGTGGCAACAACTGACTGTCTTTAACAGTGAATCATTCATTCAACCAATTCATGCAAAGCACTAATCAATTTAGGAATTAATCAAAATACTGTTTTAATGAATGAGTCATTGAATCATTCATTCATCCGATTCATTCAAAATGCTGATTTGTTCAGGACAACACCACTACATGTGTTGTAAAGTTGGAGCAAAAACAGACTGGCAACATCCATTAAAATGGAAGTAACTCAATATTAACTTACAACCTGTTTATAAAAGCAAAATCAGATTCGCACTCATGGTGTTTTTGTGAATATCAGAACGTAAGGGCAGTTGGGCACGAGGAACATACAGTATCTGTCCAAGTTGCTTGTGCGATATTGCTTGCTTATTGCTTTAAGTGATATTTCCTACTTCCCACTTCTGAAGTTGTAATTATGAGTTTGCTGTGTTCAAGTGCTTTATTGTCAGAAATAATAATAGAAGATATTTAATTAATATCCAACAGATTTTTTAATAATCTGTAGTGTTTCACTAGTTGGCAACAATATAAGCATACAATATGTTGACTAGATAGTCAACTTGCTTATTTGAATTTTTGTTAAATAAATGCTATTTTTGCTCTGTAAAATTCATGCAACATGCATCAAATGGTTATTCATAGATGTAAATGTACATGTAGACTTAAACAGCAAGAGAAAGCAATATACGTAGATGTTGTGGGGAAAACAAATAAAACAACAATCAGTAAAATGATGGTTCTCTCCTGCGCCAAAGTAATAGAACACAAAAGCATACCATATTCAAGGAGTGAGCCAGACTTGAATGCAGGGTTATTTTTACAGACTGCCTTACTCATCACACTAACCACTGGGCTACATCTACATGAATTTCTGCTGTCAGATATCTGTACACAAATACACAATCTGGAACATGCATAATTTGTATGCGTGTTTGAAATTTTCCTGACTTCAAGCTTTACAAAACACACAGCAGAACTTTCTGCTGCTTAAGTACTTTAATATGCAGCCGAGCTGCTAAAAATACAAGCGTAATTGAAAGCTTTTATCCACGCGGATACAAAGCATTTCTTCTTTTTTTGACATCATTATAAAGTTTAACTGAGGTTTTAAAGAATATTCATCTAATGCAGTGGGTGTGTGTGCAAGCATATTTTCTGTGTGTCGTTGTTTTCTATTTATTTTGAGGATTTTTTGGCATCATCCCCATTATCCTTCACCTAAACGAGTGTCAGCAGGTGCAGTATGTATGTTTAGACGTCATGATGGTGATGATGTTCACACATGTTCATTATGCTCCCTGTGGCTAATGTAGAATGTGAACACTAACAAACAAATAAAAGACCAATACATTTAATTCATATGAATCTCAATGTACAATAATTCATGCCCAAAATGTGTGTGTATGAGTATCCAAGTAAATGAATAGTTTACCATATTTGCAAATTGTTTGCACTACAAGTTATTTTAAAGCACATCTTATTATTTGCATTATTTTGTATTCTAATTTCATGTATGACCAAAATACTGAAGTACTCTGGAGCACAATGAAGCAAGATAACAGAAACCTTTTCATCATTTATCCAGGTTACCATGACAGCCCGAGGGTAGCAGCTCCTTCTGTGTGTGTGTGTGTGTGTGTGTGTGTGTGTGTGTGCGTGCGTGCGTGCGTGCGTGCGTGTGTGTGTGTGTGTGTGTGCGCGTCTCAATGTCCTTCAAAGGGTGCTCTGTCCATTTAAATAGGACAAACTTCCTTTATTCTCTCTCCCTCTCTTTTTCCTTGAGGGGCAGTACTTTCACCCCATTAGTCATTCTAAAGAATGAGGATGTGAGATGTGTGAAAACTGGGCTAAAAAATCCAGACACATTAAAGTTTCTCCATTGCTTATATGTGCTTCTATTTTCTGAAACAAAGAAGCCGCACGGTGTGAAATGCTGCCCCCCAAAGGACAGCGTGCAATTGTTTATGTTCAGTCCCAGAGCTTTTGTGTGTAATGTATGCAGTATTCCTCTGTCAGAATATGGATAGACAGCATAAGCACATTTTTGATTAATGTTTAAGTACATTGAAGCAAGTAATTTTAGCTATTACCCACCCCCCTCAGATTTAAGCCATGACACACTCATGCAGAGCGCAGGAAATGTCCTTCAGTCGTTCGTCACACTTTTCAGACAAACTGAAACCGATTCAGTGAGGGACCATCGACTACAGTAAACATACAAAATGAAATGTAATATCAAGCTTGACTTTACTTTAAAAAAAAGAAGTGTGTTTCTGGACAAATTACATTTAATCACACTTATAAATATTTGCTGACATGTTGATAGTACATCATTGTGTGGTGAAAAAAAGCATGTATAAACAAAAAGTGACTTTAGAGATAATTCCAGCATTTACAGAGGTTTGCTTTCCGATTTAAAAAAGTTTGAATTTCTCCTGCCACACACAAGAAAAATTCTGTGACCTATTTTGACAAAAACACAAGGGTTGTGTGGTACTTTAATTCCTGTCTAAATCGACATTTTGATTTTAAAAGGTTCATGTCATGGATTTTTTTTATTATTTTAATATGTTCCCTGAGGTTCACTTATGATGTTGGTGACGTTTTTTGCACACACACACACACACACACACACACACACACACACACACACACACACACACACACACACACACACACACACACACACACACACACACACACACACACACACGTTTACTTAGCTATCTAAATGGGGATATTCCATAGACGTAATGGTTTTTATACTGTACAAACTGTAAATTCTGTCCCCTTACACTAACCCTATCCCTAAACCTACCCATCAAAGGAGACATTCTGCATTTTTACATATTTAAAAAAACTTTTATTACTTTATTTTTAAACCTGATTTACAAATGAGGATGTCCCTAAAGGGAGTTTTTTGGAGATTTTGTCAGGTTTTGGTCACTTCTGGGTACAAATTTGTCCCCAAAATATAGTTAAGTAGGTACACACACACACACACACACACACACACACACACACACACACCTTTTACAATCTTTTAAACAATGTTTTACACACACACACACACACACACACACACACACACACACACACACACACACACACACACACGCACGCACGCACGCACACACACACACACACACACACACACCTTTTACAATCTTTTAAACAATGTTTTACACACACACACCTGTTACAATCTTTTAAACAATGATTTACACAAACACACACACACACACACACACACACACACACACACCTTTTACAATCTTTTAAACAATGTTTTACACACACACACACACACACACACACACACACACACACCTTTTACAATCTTTTAAACAATGTTTTACACACACAGGTGTGTGTGTGTGTGTGTGTGTGTGTGTGTGTGTGTGTGTGTGTGTGTGTGTGTGTGTGTGTGTGTGTGTGTGTGTGTGTGTGTGTGTAAAAGATTGTTTTCAACCCTTGACAGAATATCAAATGATTTTAAGTGACAGCTCCTTTAAAGCTTGTCAGTAAACAGCCACTGTTGTGATTTGCTAACTTCACTGCATAGGAAACAGCATCAACCCCTACTCTCTATTGCACGAGAGTAAGTGTTTTGAAAGCATTATCCATATAAAGCCGTCCTTTAAAGGACAAAGCATTATGAAATTGTTTACTTATGGTTTGCAATGCAGCTGTCGTCAGATCCAATACAGTTGTCTGCTTCATTTTTCAGCAAACGTTTCTTTGCAAACTCTCCATTACACTGTGCCTAGTTTACACAACAAAATCATTCAATGCGATCCGGGACGCCATTAAATTAAACCATCCACTTGTTTCCGACACTGGGATCTTTCTGAAGTCTGTACAAAGATGCAAACGAGCTGTTTAAACTGAACGTGTCAAATCAAACGTTCTTTCACTCTTACATTTGTCCTTTTGTCTACAGACTCAAGTCTGTGGAATATATGTCAGAAACTGAACGCGCATCTGTATACTGTATCCAGTGTAGACAGCTTCAGTGATTATAATGGGTTCTATTTGCTTTTGACACGACACAACGCTCACATTCAGTGTAGGCAAATGTCAGCAGTTAAGCGACTGAATGCCAGTGGGCGTGGCCTATAGTGTGATGATGTATAACAACGATGTCTTGCTCTGAAGCCAGATGCAAATGTATTTGCCCGTGTGATGTCACAGATTCCACAATATCAAAACGAGCTGTTTTTGGAGCTTGATTTGCTTTGTTTATGGAAGACGTTTTAAGTTATGAAACTTGCAAGATGTTTTAATGGTACACAGATCTCTTATATGTCACAAGGCAAATTTGATTTCTCATGTCATGATCGCTTTAGGAGCAGGAATTAATCTAAAAGTTTATTTTGAATCTGATTTTATATTTAGTTTTATATAAAACAACAGAAGCCTAGGCCGAACAGACACTGCCATTTTCATAATAATTACACAGATCTGAATCGGTAAACGAAATCACAGACATCCAATGCAAATATTTGGATTCTAATGTCATTCAGAAACCGTCTGAATAATGCTTATTGTCTTCATAGCTAAGCTAAGCAAACACTTTTGAAAGCGCTCATACATGATGAAGAGACAAGACATCAGTCTCTTGATCCTTTTGTTTGTTCATGAACTCAAGGGTGTAGATTAGAAGAACGTTGACGGCTTTCTGCATGTAACACACACACACACACACACACACACGTATGCATTACACATCTCACTGGCCTCACCATCAACTTCAGCTCAATTTGCATCTCATTAATTATTTAGAAAAGCTTCATAAAAATGCAAACTCAATTCCTACTCTAACTCATTTGCTTTATGCCATCTGGCCATTAAGCAACTTCTAAACAGTTCATTTAGAGAGCTATAAACACACACACACACACACACACACACACACACACACACACACACACACACACACACACACACACACACACACACACACACACACACACACACACACACACACACACACATAGACAGGTATCTTCCTGCATCAAATTTACATACACAAACCACACACAGACTTGCTGATCCAGCTGAAGAGAAGAGCACCAAGGTCAAGGTGTCTCTATCGTCATTCCCACCAGCACGATTTCTCTTTAACTCTGTCTTACCTTACCTTTTACTACCCATTCCCACCTCTACTTATTCAAATGTTTTTCACTCTTAAGACCAATTCACATGGCACCGACAGACGGCGAGCAATGGCAACAGACACTGTCGGGTTTTGTCAGATCAGTGTTTTATCTCTGTCTGCGTCTGTCAGCATTTGTCTGACGTTTGTCAGCTCATGGAATGTCTGAGAAGAGATGAAGTATAATCAGGTTGATTGTCCGCTTTGGTCGGGATCAGTTGGTGCAGTGTGAATTTATGCTTGGTTTAATGCTACTATCATTTCTCCTTTTCTCAGGATATGTTTGGAATAGTACAAGTAGTAGTATGCTATTCCTGCAATGTGCAGTATGTTTACTGTATATACGTACTATTATGAAATACATGGAAGACCAACTACATATGCACAAATGTGCAGCATACACGGAATACTGAATCCCACAATGCAGTATGCTTAACTAGACCCTCCATTTTCGAATGAAATGGAAGTGTTGCGAATGAACCGGAAATAATATAAGCTGTTTTTTTATTTTATTTCCATCTTGGCTCATTATGCTAAATTGGATAAAAAAATGCAACGTAACCACTTTATTTTCAAGATGATAACTGGACGGCACTCGCGGAATTAAACATGAGGTCATGTGACAATGACTATGTTTACATGTACCCTCAAAATGCGCGATTTTGGCAATATTGCAATTAAACTTTGTTTAATTATAACCATATTTAAACAATAGTTTGATCAAATTAATCAGTTAAGCTCATAATCATAGTAACCATAATCACAGTAATATATGTGGCGTATTCCGATTTTAATTTAAAGAAATGGGTATGTAAACACTTTAATCTATTACACTCTGGTCAATGGTGCATGTGCTTGTGACGTACATGGATGTATACGTTGTCATGCGCAGATTAGATGCACATAGTAGTAAAGAAGGCATCACATTTTAGAGGTGCTGAAGAAACTGAATTCATGTTGAAAACGTTGCCCGTGTATTGGACTGTGCATGTAAACCTCACTCCCCTGGCCTTAAGAGGCGCTCTAGCAACTGAGGGTATAAGCTGCATTCTTTAGTGCTCTTGTTAGTGCACCCGCCTCCGACGCTGGTTCGAGTGCTGCTCGGAGCGGGTCGAGTAGTACCAGTTACATTTGGTGCCATGACCCAGATGGGAGTGAGGTTTGGTGGGGGAGTGTTACGGACGAAGGCCACTAACACTAGAGGCTGCGGACTTTTGCGTCGTTGTTAGCGCACCCGACTCCCACGCTGGAGACGCAGGTTCGAGTCCCGCTTGAAGTGGGTCAAGTTGGACCGGTTACATTTGGTGCCATGACCCAGATGGGATTGACGATTAGGGGTTGATTGTAACAGACGTCCCTCCCCTGGCCTCAAGAGGCTTGTTGGTGACTAATGCTAGAGGTTGGGGGCTTTACCGTCCTTGTTAATGCGCCCAACTCCCAACCCGGAGACAGCTTGTAGCGAGTCGAGTAAAAGCGGTTACACATGAATATGAATATAATGTAGTATATTGATGGTCGAAAACATTGAAATCAAGACATTTTTAGGCACGTCACCAAAAAAATTGAATACTGTACGTCCATAGAAATGTGTTTTGGATTTGATGTAAGTAGATTAAAACTGCGGCTAGTAAAACATCTACATAATTTATGCTGTGTATTGGGGTATGTAAATAATGGTGATTAAAATAACCACAGTTATTAGTGAATAAGCAGAATAATGAAAACTGCTTGTAAACGGTAATGAAGAAGTTTGCTTGTGTCACGTAAACATCTTACTGCGATTAAGTCTTCACTCTGATTATTGGAAATAATCACATTATTAGTGCACATGTAAACATAATCAGTGTTGCATTCTACTGTTTGAAAAATTGCAACAACAAAAAAATTCAATTTTAGGCAATATAAAGTATATATTGAGCATTAAATAGTATACTTGTATTCCAGTCTAAACATTGTCTTGTTCTCTCTCTCCACACACACTTATACTGTATCATTAATAGCATTCAAAAGCTCTGATTGCATGCATGGCTGTGATTTATATAAACATTCAAATGTGTAAAATATTATAAGTAAAAAACAAGCAGATTGTAATGCTTTGAGTAGTTCATACTGAATCATTACACAATCATGCATATTTTAGAGCATTTGGACAATTATACTCAATTGGTCACATGTATTTGTGTGAATGTATAGGCAGAGGAAAATCATGTGTTTGTATGCATGAGCTTAGTCTGGTTACACGTAATGACCACACAACGTGTAAAGACCATGTGACCACCTTAAAGCTACACTGTGTAGGATTTTCTCCCATCTAGTGGTGAAATTGTATATGACCAACTGAATATTACTTTCTAGCCCCTCCCATTCCGAGGGTGCTTTAACTCATACGGTGGCCATATTATTTCAAATCTGCCAGCAGTCGCGAATAATCTCCCCCTAACATTCGTCACGGTGCCACTGAGTGTAAAAACGCGAAAGGCGAAGCTTGAATTTCCAGGTATGTCCCTCTTTGTCTAATGTATTTTCAATATGGATGCGCAACATGGCTTCCGCCATTCGAGCGACTCACTCGAATACAATGGCATGTAAACGGCATATTCTACGCTTTCGAGAATACTTCATTAGTTGGGAGAAGTAATTACACATTAATGAGCACATATCATTTTGAAAGAACAAAGTGTTTTTTGCTAAGAATCAACTTAAAAAATTACACAGTGTAGCTTTAAGCTGTGTTCATTTATCAGATAAAGGTCAAGTGAAGCAGAAGTAAAGTTTTGTATGCAAAATTTTAATTTGGCTATTTGGCTACTTATTTAATGTGTGTAGTGTCATGTGTGCAGTGCCACTTAAAAAGACAAAAAGTAAAAACGACTGAAAAAAAGACTGTAAAAAAGATTCCTTCCACTGTAGAAAAGGAAGTCAAATATCCTAGAAATGGGCGTTGCCGATTACATTGTTCGTAGGCCGAGTCTGCGCTGTAGTGATCGTGAGATGGAGCCGCGTGGAGTATCAAGGTCCCGCCCCCACTCCCACAGACTCAACTGCAAGCTTACACAGTTATCAATCATGACGTTACACCCCGTTTTTTTAGCATCAAATAACTAACCAATACTTAACAAGATAACACCAAACTTATTGGAAAAATGAAAACTTGAACATACGTCTGCATGATAAGAACTACCTAAAATGACAGAAACCATCTTTTGAAAAAATGTATTTGAAGTTTTTTAGTTTGGCTTGCGTCCCTTTCGATTACATGGAGAGGGCGGGGTTAATGACCTATACTGCAGCTAGCCACCAGGGGGCGATATAAACACTTTCGCTTCACTCTTCAGGATGTGTGCAGCACACCTGGAGCTGACTCTAGGAGTCATTCGTTCTGATTTTGGGCTACCCTGGTAGCATTGTATGTTTTTGATTCACTGAAAAGATCTAGTTTAAAGAAGCTATTCAGGATTAAGAGTACACTGTTCGTGGAATATTTGTCCATTTGTTAACATCTAGTTTAATGAATGACATCTAGTTGAATGCAATATGTTACCACATTTTTGTGTTTAGTTTTTTATACAGTATTTGTATTTTGTATACGTAAGACCTAAAAAACTGTCATCAACCTTTTGCAAAAAAAATTGTACATTTATTATAAATCATTTTATTTTGCATGTTTTCGATTCAAATAAATGAATCTCTAACCCAAAGTATGAGCAGTGCTATTTCTAATGCATACCTCAGCAAGCACCTCAAATTACACAACTACAAACATTTGCTTGCAGAATCACAACTGGTTTTATTGTTTTATTTCTGTTATGTAAATTGTGAATTACTTGGGACAGATACCACACAAAAAAATAAAATTTTTGATTGAAAAAGAAAGGAATAACTCACACAAAAAGTCTCTACAAAGCCTGGGGTTTGGGCACAGTGTCTGACAGGCCCTCTGTCTATCCAGACACCTGTCCATTTAACACTTGCTCACCTTTGTTGCTCTCTCTTTCTCGCTCTCTCACACATATATACACTTTTTTTTCTTGGCTCTACAGGTGAACCACACACACACACACACACCTTGCCTCCATCTGTTGTCTCTGCGCTGAAGGCACTGATCTTATTGGCAGGCACAGAACTGGCTAAAGGTCACAGGATGGTGCTTCTTAATTACATATCTCATTTCATTATGACCAAATTAATAGCAGAAATCATAAGCGTGTGTGTGTGTGAGGTGAAGAATCTGACAGTGTATATAACACATTCTGAATGAGGTGTTCCTAAAAGCATCAGGACTGCAATGTCATTAAGTTCTGTGTTTGTCTGCATAACGGAACTCAACAAATATGCTTTTTGCTTTTTCAAAGATGACCTATTATCCCCTTTTTCAAAGTTGTGATCACGCGTACGCCCCTTGCCGGAAGCCAGTGATTATAGTTTGTGAAATGTAAAAGAAGTAAAAATCGCTTCAGAAGGTATTTATAAACCCACTGGAGACGTATGGACTAATTTTATGATGGATGGATGCGCTTTTTTGAGCTTCTAAAACTGTGGCACTATTCAATGCAATTACAAAGCTGGGAAGAACAAGGACATTATTTAATATAACTCTGATTGTGTTTGGCTGAGAAAACAAAGTCATATACACCTAGGATGCTTGAGAGTGAGTAAATTATGGGATATTTTTCATTTTTGGGTGAACTATTCCTTTAAGGCTATGTGTAAAGTGGGCTACAGACAAATAATTGTTATAACCTCTGTAATATTTTTTCCATTAGTCGATATGTTAATACAAATATATCAAGATTTTAGAAGGTGACTAAAAGTGAGCAGTTTGAATATCTATGCATGGTAGCTTTCACATCCATTCACTTTTTTTGTAGAAGATTGTACTCGTTTCATCCCGGCTTTGTTTTTACGACATATCCTCTTACTATTTTTCTCTCTAGCCATCTGTCATATCAAACCATTAGTGTTAGTTTATACTATTTTATTTTGTTGCTTTTACACTTTACACATGTGTCCTAAAAGAAAACCATTTAAAAGGAGTGTTATGTCAGCAGTCCCTGATAGCATGCTGGTTCGATAAAATGCAAAAATGGTAAATAAAAGACGAAAAACATGACGTTCAAAGTAAGCTGTGTCACACTGGGGGAACTGTTCGATCTGTGCTCAAACTGAGATGAGAAATTCTTGAATATTTTGCGTTGTAACAGCTCACTCCCACAGTTTCATCAAAGCAGTGCTTGCATGCTTTATCACCGCGGGTCCCTCAGATAAGCGTGTTTGTCTAGCACTACTGGCTGTTTAAGAGTCTTGTGCCTAGTGTTCACAGCCAAGAGGTCAATCATCTTGCTGTCAATGCTGTTTATGACTCCAAAATGTGGTTTATATATTAAAATATTGTTTTAAACCCTATATTAGTAACTTTGAATGAATTATATGATCTTGTTTTACAGTCAATATAATATTTTAAAGTGCCACTATAATGCTTTTTGACACTATTTTACCTCTCATGCAGTGTGTAGCTGTTTGTGAATGTAAATGTCTGCAAAGTTTCAAAGATCAAAATGCATGACAAATAAAGTTATTGTCTCCTGAAAGAAAGAATATATTCTGAATTGCTAAAACGAGTCGTCAGCAATTCCAGTCTCACTTCCTGTTACATACCTACACGTAACAATGTAACAAATTTGCATAATGCCTGCTTAAGGTCTTCATTGGCTGCCCGCGAACAACGTCTACTTCGACCCTCAAACACTGAGACTGGAAGAGTTTGATTCATGTTGTCAATATGTCGCCAATCCAATTTGCAAGCAATTCAAAAGGACGAGGACTTATGCTGGAATTGATACTGTAAAACAGACGCCATCATTTCTGTGTATCAAGCGCTAAGGAAGCCCCCGGAGATGAAGTTCAGTTATGGTAATAGGCATTTCGTTTCTGACAAGTATTGTAATTGGTAAACCAATCAAAACAGACTGGGGCTTCTGGCCAATCAGAGTCGAGCAGGCTCACGGAAAGGAGGGGATTAGAGAGATTGAATCTTCAAACAAACCATTTTCAAACGTCAGACTTCAATCATTTGAGAAATGAAGCAATGTATATTATAAGATAATTAAAGTGTCTTTTGACTTTAGATGCATGTAAATCGTCTCAGGTTACTATTGTAACCATAGTTCCCTGAGAGCAGGGAACGAGACGATGGGAATGGGAATGGGCATGGGAACGCCTCCAGCGTGACTGGGTCTGAAGCATCTATATCAACTAGTCCAATGGAAAGAATGAGCGTCACGGGCGGGTGACGTCATGACCAGGAATTGATAAAAGCACATCCGGTGCAAGCCGGCATTAGCTTCGAAAATTGCCGAAGCAAGCCGATCACAGGGATGCAGGAAGTATGGCAGGGTGACGCATCGTCTCGTTCCCTGCTCTCAGGGAACTATGGTTACAATAGTAACCTGAGACGTTCCCTTTCGAAGGGAACTCAACGATGCGTCAATCGACGCCATGGGAACGAGAATACCCAAAGCGCCAGAATTCCAAGTACCTGAGTGTTAGTCTGTTGTAACTAAGCACTAAGCACCTGAGAACCTGGGGCAGCATCCAGGTCCAGGCTGTAAAACCTAACGAATGTGAGCGGTGAGGACCAGCCTGCCGCATCACACACGTCTTGAAGAGAAACTCAAAATAATAAGGCTTTAGAGGCCGCCATACTCCTAGTAGAATGAGCTCTGACCGCCAAAGGACACGGCTGGTCAGAGTACTCGTATGCAAGTGAAATAGCCTCAACTATCCACTTACTAACCGTCTGTTTAGAAGCAGGAAGACCCTTCTTAGGTGATCCAAAGCAAATAAATAACTGGTCGGACTTCCTCATTGAAGATGTCCGATGAACATAAGCATCCAGTGCTCGCACTGGACACAAGAGGTTCAGCCTTTCCTGGTCCGCAGATGTAAAAGGAGGAGGACAGAAAGCCTGCAGCACAATAGGCCTCGGAATCAAGGTCGGCACCTTAAGGACGTATCCCTGTTTCGGATATAAAAATGCCTTGACCATCCCCGGTGCAAACTCAAGGCAGGTGGGGGAAACCGAAAGGGCCTGAAGGTCTCCAACTCTCTTAAGGGATGAGATAGCTAGCAGAAAGATAGTCTTAAGGGTAAGAAATTTCTCTGAAACCGAATCCAAGGGCTCGAACGGAGCCCTAAAAAGGCCTTCTAGTACTATTGCCAAATCCCAAGCTGGCACCCTAGTGCGAGTTGCAGGCCTCAGCCTCAATGTGCCACGAAGGAAACGAGTAATAAGGGGGTCTCGACCCAACGATGTACCCCCCACCAGGGCGTGGTAAGCCGCAATGGCCGCCACGTAGACCTTAAGCGTGGAAGGACATAGACCTGACGTAAAGCGCTCCTGCAGGAACTCGAGTACTGTGTTCACAGAACAGTTAACTGGATCCCACTGATGTTGGTGACACCATACAGAAAAAACTCTCCATTTAAGCGCATATAGTTTCCTAGTAGCTGGAGCTCTGGAGCTTAGAATGGTCTCAGCAGCCTCAGCTGAAAGACCACACTCTATGAGTTGGGCCCCCTCAGAGGCCAAACCCACAGGTTCCAAATCTCTGGTCGGGGGTGAAATATTGCGCCCCCCGCCTGAGACAGAAGGTCTCTCCTGATCGGGATCTCCAAGGGAGGACCGTCTAAGAGATGGATCAGGTCCGCAAACCAGATCCGACTCGGCCAGCGTGGTGCTACTAGCAGTAGGCTTATTCCATACCGCCGGACTCGCTCCAGAACTCCTGGGAGCAGAGCAACAGGGGGAAAGGCGTACAGACGTAGCCTCGGCCACGTCTGCACCATAGCATCCAGCCCCAGGGGGGCTGGGTGAGTAAGGGAGAACCAAAGTGGACAGTGCGTCGTTTGCTGAGACGCAAACAGATCCACCTCTGCTTGGCCGTAAAACTCCCAAATTTTCTCCACCGCCTCGGGGTGGAGTCTCCAGTCCCCTGGCCTCAGCTCCTGCCTCGACAGGATGTCTGCTCCAATATTCTGGTCCCCAGGAATATACACTACCCTCAGGGAGAATACCTTCCCCAGAGACCACAGGAGGATCTGGTGCGCCAGTTTGCAAAGTGGACGCGAACGCAGACCCCCCTGACGGTTCAGATAAGAGACCACTGATGTGTTGTCTGTACGGACGAGCACATGATGGCCCCTCAGGTCTGGGAGGAATTGTTTCAACGCATTGAAGATCGCCATCATCTCCAGGCAATTTATGTGCCACGAGAGATGATGACTCTTCCACAGACCCTGAACCGAGCGGCCTTCCATTACCGCTCCCCAGCCGGTGAGGGAAGCATCTGTCGAGATAGTAACTCGATGGCAAAGAGCTCCCAACACCGGACCCTGGGTTAAGAACCAGTGCTTCCTCCATATAACTAGGGCACGAAGGCAACGTCGTGTGACCTTGATCATACGAAGTGGGTTTCCCCTCGGGGAGAACCCTCTGGTCCTGAGCCACCACTGTAAAGGTCTCATGTACAGCAGGCCAAAAGGTATCACGTTGGACGCTGCTGCCAAGAGACCCAACAGTCTCTCGAACTGTTTTACAGTGCGTGACTGGCCTAGCTTCAGCTCTTTTGTGGCTGACAGGATAGCAGCTACACGAACGGGCGATAGGGTGGCCGCATCGTCACTGAATCCCATACCACACCAAGGAAAGTGGTTCTCTGTACTGGAGAAAGCACACTCTTCTTGGCATTGAGCCTCAACCCCAACGTCTGCATATGAGCGAGAACGACACCTCGGTGCCGAACCGCCAACTGCTCTGATTCCGCTAGAATCAGCCAGTCGTCGATGTAGTTCAGAATACGTATGCCCTGCAGCCTGAGCGGGGCTAGAGCTGCATCTACGCATTTCGTGAACGTGCGGGGTGATAGAGCTAGACCGAAATGAAGTACCCGATACTGGTATTCTTTGCCCCCGAAAGAAAACCCTAGGAACTTCCTGTGCTGAGGGAGGATGGAGACATGGAAGTAAGCGTCCTTCAGATCTATCGTGACAAACCAGTCCTCGGATCTGATTTGAGTCACGATCTGTTTGAGTGTCAGCATCTTGAACTTGAGTCTCTGTACTGAACGATTTAACAGACGAAGATCTAAAATGGGACGCAACCCTCCATCCTTTTTTGGAACAATGAAATAACGGCTGTAAAAACCCGACTCTCGGTCGGGTGAGTACACCTGTTCTATAGCTTCTTTCGCTAACAGGGCCTTTACCTCTTGCTCCATTACCAGAGCCTGCTCGGGATGCACCACTGTGGGCAACACCCCGCTGTAACGAGGAGGACGAGAACCAAACTGGATGAAGAGACCAGAAGGCTCACGCGGAGCATCTAAAAGAAAAGCCCGATCTTTTTCTTTAATCTCTGAGAGATTTAACCACAAATGTCTCTCAGTAGCTACCAAGGCTGCCATAGACCGCCCAATTGCTCTGGCGGTCTCCTTAGTAGCCCTGAGAGAAAGATCGGTAGCCCGACGAAGTTCTCGAATTTCGTCACGAGAAATACCCTCACTATTGTCCAAATCCCCCAGCAGTTCAGCTTGATAGGCCTGTAGCACTGCCATTGTATGCAGACACGCTCCAGCTTGACCTGCTGCCGTATAAGCTTTGCCCACTAAAACCGAGGTGGCTTTAAGCGGTCTAGTGGGCAAAGCCGAGGCTTTCAGAGATGATGCAGAACCAGGCGAAAGATAGCTGGCTAAATTCTGTTCCGCCTGGGGCATCGCCTCATAACCATACTCTTTTAGCCCTCTTATTCTCGAATAAGTGTTAACTTGAGGGCTAAAAAGTCGTGAAGAGTATGGTTTATTCCACGATTTCGATAATTCATTATGAAGATCGGGAAAGAAAGGAAGCCCTCGTGGTGGAGATAATTTACTTTAGATAATTTACTTTTAGGACGAGCGTCCTTATTCTCAGATGGCCATTCAATATTTAATTTCTCTACTGCCCGTGACATAACATCCACCAGCTCATCATATGCTGGGGAAATACATTGAGAATCTTTTTCCCCCATGTGTGTGCTTTCACTTTCCATACTCATAACATCAACCTCCTCGGAGGAAGAGCAATGAAGTAATGGAGGGCTCTCTCCCCGGGCGGAAGAAACCGCAGCGCGTGCTTCCGACACCAGGGGCGAGCGCTGGATCTTTCGGGTAAGGAAGGAGAAAAGGCCCGCGGACCCGTCTCTAATCCCTCCGAAAGATCCTTTTGCGATCCCCAAGAATGCATTCTCCGCGCCGCCTCGGCAGACGCGGGTCCTGATCCCTGAGGATCGCGAGCCTGCCCACTCTTCTCATCAAAGAGTGACAGGCGAGAGCGGAGTATGCGAAGCGGCAGCATCTCGCAATGCTGGCACTCAGCCCCCTCGAAGGCTGAGACCGCATGCTCCACTCCCAAACAAATGACACAAAGCTCGTGTGTGTCCCCACCCGTTAAATAACGCGGCAGGGAGGAACACACTGCTTGTAAACTTGTTTCGCCATAACGTAACCGAATAAATTGCAACAGACAACAATAAATCGACAGAGACAGTATAACACAGATCGCTTGCTGAGGCAACAGAAGCTAATGCCGGCTTGCACCGGATGTGCTTTTATCAATTCCTGGTCATGACGTCACCCGCCCGTGACGCTCATTCTTTCCATTGGACTAGTTGATATAGATGCTTCAGACGCAGTCACGCTGGAGGCGTTCCCATGGTGTCGATCGACGCATCGTTGAGTTCCCTTCGAAAGGGAACTATATTATAGGAGACCTCCAAAATAAACTTAGGACAAATAAATAAGCCACTCTACCTGTTCACACTGTAGATGTAGTGTATGTATTTTATCATCTAGTATTGAAGTCTGATAGCCCTTCCCTTTCGCCTACATAAGGAAAGCTGTGACAGTTGAGTGGATGAAATGTCCACATTTCATTTTTTCAGTAAATAAAGTGCGTCATCGAAGTATTTGAAGTGTACTTTCAATGTGATCACACTACTCGGACTATTTATACTTTAAAATGTGTTAGAAAAGAGTAAAGTATAAGCATAAGTATGCAAATACAGATGTATACAGAAATATGAGATTTACACAGTAAACTACTGTTACAATAACAGTATCACAGAAATAAAGCAGCCTCAGGTGTTGAAGCACAATGACAAAGTATATTATATGCTTTTGGCAAAGGCAATAACTACTTTTTCTAGTAGTAAGACATAGCTCAGCTTTTTAGTATAGTATGTGTGACTAAATGACAGTATATATCAGTATTTTTGCGATTATTTGTGGTGATGCTATAGGCACAGAAACAAACTTATGGCATAATTATTTTGAATGTGTAAGAAACAGATGCACTTTAGTGGCTCACAGTTTCATCATACCTTTGAAAATATTGAAGTCTAGCTCGCATGCGGCTGAAATGTTCTAAAAAATGCATGTGTGGCCTGCAATGAATTCAAAACTAAAAAAAAAAATTATTTGGAAATATTTCTCTGTCTCATAGGCAGGATCTTTTTAAACTCACACACTCATACACACTCAGGTACATGTCACAAGAAATGGGGTCTGAAGTGCAGGTCTGACACCTTTCAATACGCCTGAAGCTACACCATCATTATATGAAAGATTTTCAATTCTTTTCTCTTTCTCTATGTCTCTCTTTTCAGTTTTTGCTCATCTCTTTTTGAAATAAAGCCCCCCCCCCCCCCCCCCAAAAAAAAAGAAAATCCGCACCCCAAACCCGTAATGTGAGAGAAATTACTGCCTTTATATATTTTTTCTTTGTTTCTCTTTCCAACCTCAAAGCTCTCCTCTTCACTGCCTTTATGAAAGAGGACACCTTGCAGGAATGAGCTTCATCATGGAGAGTTCTCTGTCTCTAGAGGATTCCTGCCCAGGGCGGGTGAAAAAAGATTCACACGCTGTATGATATGAAATATGCTACTCACATGAGCGTAATGCTTTAAGATAAAATTCCATAAGAATATGTAAAATTGCACTAATGAGGCCTCAGGCATGAATTATGCACACATGAATTGCAGGAGTACATGTAGACGCTGCATAGGGTGTGAATTTGAGTGCTTGAGTAAGCTGATATATTCTCCTCTAAATTCAAATGCAAGTGTGTGTGTTTACTGTATGTGAAGGAGAGTGTACACAGAAATGTTACATTAGAAATATTATATTTGTTATTTGTTATGTATAATGTTATATTTCACCTCAGAATCAACAGAAAAAATTAATTCTATTTTGCGCAAATAAAAATACATCATTTATCTTTAACCCTTTATTAAATATATTCATATATATTTCCTTATTACATATTTTTTACTTAATATATTTAATGTATAATATATATTTCCTAATTTATTTTATTTAAATTCAGACAAAATAGTACAAATTTGAAATTGTGAAATTTGAAATGAAATTATGTAATTGATTGCATTACATAATAATAATTATTATTATTATTTAATAATGTATAAAAATAGATGTATTTATTACTTAATTAATATTTAAAATAAATTACTAAAAACATTTTTTTCAAATCCAGACAGGATAGTTTTCATTTCTGTATTACAGAAATAAAATTAATAATTGTATTTATTTGTTTATTTATTGAATTACAAAATAATAATAATAATAATAGTAATTAATAGAAAATATGCATTTATTTATTACTTAATTATTATTTAAAATAAATGATTTATTTTATTTCATCCAGAAAGGATTATATATTTAAAAATATATAATTTTTATTTATTTATTTAGCATTAGAAATATGTGACTGTCACAGGTAGCAGTGTAGTTACAATATAAAGATGAGAGATAAGTAACACAAAAATGAATAATCCAAATAAACTTTAATGTACACATAGAGAAACTAAACACTCATCTATAACGTTAACCAAAGAAAACAGAGAGCTTAAATACATTGGGATAGACCATTCATGGAACAGGGAACAGGTGTATAACTAATCAGAAACCATGGAAACAAACTAGAACTAGAACTCAGGCAAAGACAGTATCAATGAGACTAAATGTTTCCCAAAAGCATCGTTAGCAAGGTTGCAAGTTCTGTTGAACCCTATTGGTAACGACGGAATTTGCGACCATAGTTGCTTTTAGGAAATACACAAAAAAACAAGATCACAAAACTATAAACTAGTTGAGACATGAACGTGACATTAATGGCCATGAAAATAAGCCTTATTTTCTTATGCAGAAGAAAAGTTCCTCTTTTTTTCCTTTTGATTTTAGGGTGACATTTCTTTGTGAGATTCAACAGACAGTTTCTATCAAAGTGAATCTGTAGCTTCATTGTATATCACTCACAAACGTGCTGTGTGCACCAGACCTTGTGTTACTGTACCACTCGCTAAAGTTGAAACAAAGGATTTTGAGTGTGTCAGTGAGAACTGTACAAGAGGAGCGGATGAGAGAAAAGAGGATTAGAGAAACAGAGAAACAGTGAGAGGAGCTACGAGATCTCCCATTAAATAAAGGCCTTTGCGCTCTGGTTATCTCCAATGCTTTGATTGTTCTGGTTTAATGGCTAATGTCCATAGGATCAACACTTCATTTCAATAAAAAGAATGAAATGTGCCTTGACATTATCCTAAAAACAACCATGCGAATGGTTCACATTTATCAGATTTATCACCCTTTTATAGCTGTTCATGCACACATCTTAAAGCAGTCAGTCTTCCATTTCAAATGCAAGTGCTGTTAGAGTTCCTGTGAGCTTTGCATGGTCATAAGAGAAAAAGAAGAGTAGAAACAGAATAAGTAAGTGAGTTTGTAAGACGGATAGCAAGACAAAGAGATGTTTGCTTTGATCAGTCACATCTTAACTATATATAACTGATTCGTAAGACTTTCTCTGCACACAAATGAAAATGGCGTATGTACAGCAGGAAAATTGACATCTTCACCCTTTGATCAGAATTATTAAAAATCTGTTAAAGATCGTGTAAGTATATTACGCAGTTCTGCTTGGAGTCAATTGTTTTATTTGTGATAACGTAATAAAACATAACTAAATGTGTGGAGGCTGTCATACAAAGAAATTATGAACACATGCAAAAACAAGTGATAATCAATTCAATATGAATAACTGACTATGTTGTAGTAAATGTATGCTTTTTTTCTTAAATGTATGCCAACAGCCCTCCAGACATTCCTGATTATTTTGGCCACTACTATATTTTTAGTCGATAGTATGTTCAAATAATAGTGTCTAAGTGTACTTGTAAGTATCATACAAATGTTGATGAGTGTTTTATATGTTTGAAATTAAGGATTTACGAAAACATAGACACAAATGTTTGGGCAACGCATTGATTTGTATCCTAGATCTCTAACTCTTCCTTACTTTTTCATCTTATTTTCGGTTTTTAATGTATTTTTTAGTTGAAAAAGACCCACTCCCCATGAAATGAGATCAAAGCGTTTAAGACGCAATTATCTTCCTTAAGAATCAGATTAAGACAGAGAGGGAAAAAAGTCATGGCCTCAAAGAAAAATCTCCCTTCGTCAACACAAACTTCTCTTCAAAGAGCTGTGGAGCGAGTGCCACTTCCAGACACTGTATACTGTGCATGTGTTTTGGCTTTGTCTGAGATTACGCAAGGATGAAAACATTTTCATCTGTAATCATAAAGCGCGGCGAAAACGAAGTGTGGCAGAGGGAGACATTTTTAGTCAAATTATTTTAGGGCTTGTGTATAGAATTTTTTTGTCTAATTATTTTCGAGGGGAAATTACTTGAGCACATACTCATATTAAAATTCGCTGCATAATTGAGTATGACATTTTTCAAGAACTTTTTTTGCCGGTTAGGCTACATTGTTACGCCAGTAGGTGGCGGCAAGTGACTTATGGATGAGTCGTAATGATTCATTCAAACGGAAATTGCTTTTACATTAGGGAAATAATCAAGTGACCGTTAATCAATCATTCAACCGATTTGAGAAAACGCTGATTAATCGAGGAACGATACAAGTGACTGCATCTGAAATCACATACTTGCCTATTATATAGTAGAAAACAGTATGTGACAAAAGAAGTATGTCCGAGTACTCATAAAAACAGAATGCAAAAAGTAACCGGATGACCTACAACTTCCAGCAAGATTATGAAGTGTTCATATGATGGACACTTTTAGGTCATATGATAATGACTGCATGGCGAATGTAACACAATGTAATTTTTGTCTGTTGACGGTTCTGTTGTGGCTTTACTTGGATCTTCATTGACAGACCATCTAAAATGTAAGTTATTCAATATGAAATTCTTGTTTATTAAACTGTTTTGTAAAAGCCACGCACGCAAGCCATCATTACTGGTTTAATGTAGTATAGTAATGTTAATTTTCAACTAGCTGTATATTTTTATAATATATTATTATATTAATATATTATTATAATATATATTATATAATATATTATTTGTATAATATATAACTAGCTGGACATGTTTTCAACTAGCTGTATATCCTAAATCCTTGGCCTACGAAAGTGTCTTCCATACAAAAGAGAGTCTTTGTGACACTACTGTTTTTTTCCTTATTTATTTACATGTTGTCCTTAGAACTATAAAACAATTTCACATGCCAAGAGTGTGTTCTTGCCAGCATTACCATGGCTGTTTTGAAAGTGTCACAGAGACAATGTTTAAAGTAGACTTTGAATGGCTTAAATGAACGGCCAAAACATAATACGTTTTTTGTTTTTTTGTTGAAAACGATTAAACTATGAACTAGACGAGACATTGTTGATATTGATATTTCATACTTTTTCAGTAAGCAAAAGGGATTTTTGAATAATTCTAAAACATCTCTTCATCTTCAGGTCGTGGCACACTTGTCTTTTTGCAGTGAAATCGTTATGATTATTATAAAGTAAATAAGAATAACTTTTATATTTGTAATAATATTTCAACATTTACAGGACTAAAAGTAACTTACATTCCATACATATTTTTAGAAAAATCATGTTGAAATGCCTTTGAGTAACGTTTAACATCTCCCAATTATTGTTGTACCAAAATATGCACCAAATTGCATATTTTTGCTCAATTTGGAATAAAATGTAGGTGTTTTTTCCTACTCTAACGTGAGCTCCGTATTAACACTATATTTTGCTATGGGATCAAATTATACAAAAGTAAAACATAAAAAACTTTTTTTCAAAAAAAAAAAAAATTCTGTCTAAAGGTTAAAAAAAGGCCATTTCAGAAAATTTGATTTTTCTGACTATTATTATTTATATGTCAGGCTGTACAGACTTAAATTGGGATAGGAACTATTTTAACACCTAAAAAAAAAAAAAACATGTGACCTTTAAGATTGACAGTGTTCCTGTCTTGTGCTGTGAGCTGAGCGTGTGATGTTTTGGCTTCTGCTTCTCTGGGTTTGTGGAGAGCTTTAGTAGTTTATTTGTTAAGGAGAGGAATGTTCTGCACAGAAACAGTCAGACGTTTGCTTTACCTCGGATGGAAGACAAAAAATAGAAGGCAACAAAATGAAATGTCAGAGACAGTCTCCAGTTTTTCAGATGATGTGGGTAAAAGAGAGCCACCCAGAACAAGGGTTGCATGCTCAATAATCTCCCCAAAGAACCTTTACTCTTTCATTAAAAAAATATTTTTTATAAATGCATGATGATATTGGTACTAAGTATGGATGACCTCATAAAACAGAAACCTCAAAATCAATCTGTCAAAGTGCATGACATGTCTATGTGTCATGGATTAAAAATAATAAAACTGTTTGGACACATATCCATCCAGTGATGGAAATAAATGTGAATGCTGACAAAACATTTTGACAGCCCGGGCCCTCATTAACATTCTCTCCAGTGGAAATATGTAAATCACATTTCATAAGGGGGGGGGGTATTCATAAACACACCCTGCAAGCAAAATATTGATGCATAAAAGCATGCACACGCACAAACAAACACACCCATACATTTCACTCTTCTATGTGTGTATAAAAGCCTGTTCACACCAAGAAAAATAACTGAAAACGGCCTGAAAACGCAAGCTTTTGAAATCGGGTTTTGAAGTGCAAGTTTTTGAAAACGGTTTTGTTCAAATTGCTAACCTTATAAGCAATAGAAATGTTCCAAGCACCCAATGTTTGTTCATTGCACGCCTGCACTGCAGCACTCATTCCCATTCTGTGCATTATAGGGACTTCTAAACGCCAGTATTCAGTACCTATAGACAACAGAGTACAATTATAACCATAACATTAAAAAATGTACAAAGTTTGGGCATACACTGAGATGGCACTGTCTCTCTGCGAAGGAATGACTTTGTACAGTAAGACATCATTAGTATTGCACACACTTCTGTAATGGCCTGATGCTGCTGACACTATGATTGGAGAATACCACCCACACGCTATACAGCTACTCCACACCTATTGGCTGGTGGGGGTTGACAATTAAGTCTAGCGGACTGTACAATAAAAGTGTCTGAGTGTGTCATGAAATGTCAGATGATGGACTTTCATCAATTGGAAAAATAATGTACACTATAAATGGAATTTAGTCTTAAAGCAAAAGCTTGAAAACTGGTCTAAAAAGCAGAATTTTAGCAACAGGACCAAAAAAAGTGTTTCTCAAGGCAGGACCTTCAAACGAATTGCACAGAACTGTGTCACTTACGTTCACACATTCACATGCCAACACACACTAGAGGGAAAACCTTAATCAGCACTCTCTCCCAGGGGTTTCTCTCTCGATCTTTCTTTCTTGCCCTATCTTTTTCTTTCTCACCATGCTTGCAATCCTCTGAAGTTTTCTGATGCAGTTTGTTTCTATGGCAACAGGAGCCCTTGTTTCCCTGCTTTGGCTACTTGGAGTTTTTTATGCCTTTAATTATGAATGGAGGGGTTTGATAATCAAAGACATACAGACAGATGCAGAATGAATGATTTAAATCTTGTATTCTCTGCTCTTTCCCTTAAGGAAGGGACAATGGAAAGGCCTGACAAAACTGAAATAATGTGTGTGTGAGTGTGTGTGTGTGTGTGTGTGTGTGTGTATGTGTGTGTGTGTGTGTGTGTGTGTGTGTGTGTGTGTGTGTGTGTGTGTGTGTGTGTGTGTGTGTGTGTGTGACTAACCAGTTTCTTACTTACTAGCCCAATTTGTTGGACAAAAAATATCTATTTGTATTATGTGCTAAATAAGAACCCTTATCATATGCACCTAAATGAGAGTTGACTTGTAATTGTGCCAAGCAGGAGCAAACTTTGCCGTTTCTTCGCCCTACTTCTGTTCTTTAGAAAGTATTGTGACTGATCGACTGCTTCTCCCTATTTATCAGCGCCACCCCGTCCCTTAACTCGTCGCCGTTCGCCAGGTTCCCGACTGGAGCGCTGATTGGATACGGAAGGCGCTGAAGAGGAGATTTGGCGGCGTGTGATGAGGCACACCCGACGAGAATGCAGCCGCATCACCGCCGCTGTTAAATGCTGAGCGCGCCTCTCCTCGTGAGACCGGTCTCTTCCCTGTGCATGAACACTAGTCCTCGTTGGTCCAGGAAGGGAGCGCGGAGGGATTCCTGCGCCGTCCTATATGTGAGTCGCCGGACCCGCGGTCCGGAATTAAATGGAGAAACATGCGTGACGCCGCTGACGGTTTCGGATGCCGGGCCGCTATTCCCCTCAGTTGTCGGGGCCTAGAGAGGACAAGCCGCGATGCCGAAGCCTCCGCCCCCTTGCGCCTCAGACCAAAGAGAGAGAGAAGCGCGTGCGACCGCCGGACACCGCCCGCCCCCTTACCTGGACCCATCTCGTCACTACTCTTCCTTCACGATTCCCTGGCACGACGAGGACACCAGATCCCCTTTTGATTTAACACTTTATTTCCCCCATTTTTGGACATTTTATGTTTATTTACTTCAATAAATGCCTCTCCAAAGTATCTTTCGTTTGCTCCTCCCACCACAGTACTACACTGTACATTGAGAAAAAGTGCTATTTTTTTAAGAAGCTATTTCTATCTGACCTGATCCTTAACAATGACTTTTGTGTAACCAAGCTGTCAAGATTTGGCTGGCTAGCATGGCCTGGTTAGACCGTAGAAGATGTAAGCTCTTTTTAATATTTTTATAACATGTACAAAAGAGAAGTCATGCTTTTTTTCTTTCTCTGTTTCCCTTGAAGGGATTCATTCTCTTTTACATGTTTTATTAAAAAACACTAAGTGTTTATACATCTTCGCACACTTTTTTACCTCATGCTCAAAATCTATTTTGTGGCAAGAAAAGTACTTTTCGTCATCTTTTTTTTGGGGGGGGGGGGGGGGCATTTGGGAACCATTTACACAATAATTTCACTAATATACATTACTATTCAAAAATTTGGGGTCAGTAAGATTCTTAAATTAAATGATTTAGCAAGGATGCATTAAATTGATCAAAACTGACAAAATTTTTTATTATAGATTTTTATTTCAAATAATTCTGTTATTTTCAACACAAATGTGTCCCATTTCCACAAAAATATTAAGTGGCACAACTATTTTCAACATCGGTAAAAATAAGAAATATTTCTTGAGCAGCTAATCAGTATATTAGAAACATTTCTGAAGGATCATGTGACAATGAAGACTATAGCTAATGTTGCTGAAAATTCAGCTTTGTAAAACTTCACAATTTTACTGTTTTTACTGTATTTTAGATCAAATAAATGCAGCCTGAGTATAGAGTATAAAAATAAAAACCTTTCATAAGACCACTGGTTCTTTAGTGAAAGTTCTGTAAGAACGAGAGCTATTGAGTGTGACAGAAATATAATTTAATATAATTATATTTGAAACGTATGTGTACACACACACATCCAAACACCTACTTATGCAGTCTGCAATGGCAAACTACGGCTATGGAAAGCAAATACTGTCAGTTACAGTAACGACCAGTCATATGCCTGTCAGAAAACATTAAAGCAAACTCGATACAAAGCGCTAATGGTGTCTCCATTGTTATATGTAACAAAACACTGCAGTAATGCTTTCATTATTGGTTTATGAGTTTTACTGTGTATGAAATCTTTGTGTCCTTGCCAATCCTTTTCCCTGAGTTTTCCCAGTTGCGTCTTTGAAAAGCAAACTCTCTCTCAGTCACGAACTTGCTCCTTTTCTCCGTGGCCACAGGGGAAATATCTGCCGCTACACAAAGCCTGCATTTATCTTAATTACATTTACCTGCTCTAACAGTCTAAGAGATGCTCGTGTTCACCCCCTCTGATTTTCTATATTTATCCTCAATCTGACTAACTCGCTATGAATGCTTTTTTAAAAATAATTGATTTTTCTTTCTATGCTCAGATGTGGTCTAGTGGTGGTTTTTACTTCCTCTAGTCTAGAAAGTGAGAGTTCATCAGGAAGCACTTGTAAGTTTTAATGCAAATGTCTTATGTACTGTAAGTGGAGAAAATAAAGCCAAAAAATATAATCTAGATTACATCATAACAGCATACAGAGGGAATGAAGATTCTAGAGATGCGGTAAAGTTTGTATTGAAGGTATGGTATAGGCCATTTTCGGAGAGCATTTTTTAAAGCAAAGCACTTTAAAGAATAAGATCCCACCCTCCCTTCAGAGCGTTTTGCCTGCAACATGCATGAAGCAAAAAAAGCATAGAATCAGATCGAATGCAATGATTGGACGAACATATTATGGTAATACGCCTTCTACAGACGATATACATGTATATACATATAAATACAATTAGACCACTCAACTTAGTGATTGCTATCAGCATGTGAAGGGGCTTTCAACCAGCTTAACAAAAAAAACAAAAAAAAAAATCTGGAAAAATCACCTACCCTGCATATAAGTGTTAATCCTGTTAAGCAGTTCTGTTAAAATGTTATTCTCTGTGATATTTTAATATGACAGATATACTGAATTGTTGAAAAAAAAATATACCACACATTTCACACTGAGCTTAAAGGGATAGTTCATTCCAAAATGAAAAGTCTTTCATCATTTACTCACCCTCAAGTTGTTCCAAACCTGTATAAATTTCATTCTTCTTCTGAACACAAAATAAGATAATTTGAAGAATATCGGTAACCAAACAGTGAATGGACCCCATTGACTTCCATAGCATAGAAAAAAATACCATGGAAGTCAATGGTTGACATTCTTCAAAATATCTTCTTTTGTGTTCAGCAGAAGAAAGAAACTCATACAGGTTTGTAACAACTTGAGGGTGAGTAAATGATGACATCATTTTCATTTTTGGGTGAACTGTCCCTTTAATCCTGGGTTATCGTTGTTCTTTTAACCTCTATAGAAATGTTTCACACTTGTAATTTAGAAGCAAGATTAATACTAGGCTACTTTTTACCCGGGGTTATGAAACCATGTTTCAGAGCAGGTTACCTCGCGATGCCAAACGTGTTCAGTGTGAAATGATGCGGTGTTAGAATGTTACAGCTAGATGCTTATTACCCGACAACCAATCACGTGCGTTTTGGACAGTAACAGAAACTCTGCGTGTAGAATTAACTTTTGAGGGGAAAGGCGTAAAATGGTGATGAAAATGCTTCAATTAGAATTAAGAGTCCGTTGCGTTCTTTATAGTCCAAAAAATCCATTCAGAAAAAACTTGATAGTCGGCATATGATATGAGGATGCGCATAGCTAGAGCTTTCATCCAATCAACTGACACTGCAAATATGCAAATAAGAATGTTAACCCAGGGTTCAGGAATGCACAGTGTGAAACGTCAGCTTATGTTAACATCGGGTCAATTATGAGCAGTGTGAAATGTGAAGCATTTTTGGGATAATGTAGGATTCTGTTTACCTGCGGTTTACAATGCCCCAGTGTTTATTATATTTCAAGTGTGAAAATCCCTGGGCTGTGCTTTCCAAAAGCATTGTAAGCCTAAGTAGATCGTAGAACCATCAACTTAGCTCACAATGCTTTTGAGAGAGTCCTCATTTTGAGAAAGTGTATCTATTTTGATTTAGTATATCTATTTTTTTATCATTTATAAAGAATAACATATTTGCTTGACAATTTTCTCATGCTATTTTTCTGTATTAATATTTAGGGGTGTACCAGCTTCACATGCATTGCAGTTTTCAAATAGTGCCACAGATTGTCAGCTGGACTGAGATCGCAGCTTTGAGTAAACCATTGTAACACATTCATTCATTCAAACTTTTTGTTCTTGAGCCACTCTGATGGTAATTTGGCCTTGTGTTTGTGATGATTATCATGATAGAAGTGTTTCACATGAACCCTCTTTTGCCGTAGTTGTTAGTATTTGCACCATCTTCTCCTCTTTCTACTTGAACAGGATGTCCTGATGAAAAGCATGATGCAACCACCGCAAATAAAGGCTGTAAACACATAGTGTTTTATCCAGTTGCACAATATCTCCTATATCTACTTGAAAGGGGAAATCTGAAATCTCCAAAACGTTTTGTCTCAATAAGAAAATGATGACAAAGTTAGCTAAATATTTCAGTTCTAGAATAAATATTATTTGCATATTTTTAGCTTATGCAATAGCTCTTAAGATGACTGGTTGTAACTGAAAGGCAGGACTTTCTTGCCCACAACAGCTTTTTCTCTATATACAAAGACTTGGGTGTAGTTTTGTACCCTTTAATATTATCACTTTTTTAGAAATATCTTCATGTCCACAACTGTTCTTTAGATCCAAACAGATTAAAAAAATGCATTTTTGTTATATAGGTCAGTGGAAAGCTGACAGGAAGGTTGAGGGAGAGAGAGAGAGAGAGAGAGAGAGAGAGAGAGAGAGAGAGAGAGAGAGAGAGAGAGAGAGAGAGAGAGAGAGAGAGAGAGAGAGAGAGAGAGAGAGAGAGAGAGAGAGAGAGAGAGAGAGAGAGAGAGAATGGGATCAGGACATGTCCCATGCCAGACCGGGTCTCCCTGAGCTGTGCTTTATATCGTATGTATGTCGTGAGCAATGGATTCTGTGCCACAGCTACAATTTTAATATTTATTTTACAAAGTTGTCAGTTGTCAGCAAGATTCGAATTTGTGACTTAAACTGTCGCACCTAAGGTTTTAAAAATCTGAAAACCACCACTGATTTTGCAGGGTGTTTCCCAAAAACGTGGTCGTAAATATGTTTAGAGAACTGCTAGAAAATGTTGTCCCTTTTTTGTTCACTTTTCAAATTTTAGGCTGTAGGGGGGAATCACAATTTTAGCATAAAAGAAATCATTTTAAGTTATAACAGTTTCAGAACTTTAAAAAATATCTCATAATTGTTAAAATTTTGTTTATAATTCAGTAAAATGGAACAATTTGTTCTGAAGGGTCTGAAATAGTCTGAATATCTTTTCTATTGATGTCAGAGTTTTCTCATCCAAACATGTTCCACTTAAAACATGACATCACTTATTTTCCTATTGGTTATTAATATTCCGAATGAATCCTGCTGTCATTTGCCTGAATAAGACATGGAAGAGGAATGAGACTCGAGAGACTACGCTCTCTGAGCATGATGAATCATTACCACACGTATTTTTAATTAGCCAGCGCCGGAGGCTAAAGCACACCTTCCCTCGACCTCATGCTGTGAAACATACCAACAACAACAAAAAGTAAAGAGAAAAGTAAATAAACGAGGTCCCTGAAGGTTCATTTTCATGAGGTATATTAAATCATAAAGATATTCAGATTTTTCATTTGCTTCAAATAAAGCACATTATATAAAGCCCTTTTAACAAAGTCATCTGAGAAAAATAATAGAAGATATGACTGTCTACTATTGTTTAGGGCAACAACAAAACAAAAAAGACAAAAAACCTGTTTGGTTGTGATATTGATCACTTTTTTTCATACTGAATATTCTAAAAATCCATTACAGACAATGACTTTAATTTAAACGATGAATGTTTTTAATTTCTAAATTATAATTCATTTTTGATAATATTTGTGAGGCTTAGAGTAAAAACTGTCCAGAGATTGTTATAATGGTTAAAAAAAATGAAAAGGCTTAAAATCTGGGGGGAAAGGGTATTATTTATAACATTTTAAATGCATAAATTCATAATCTTCAAAATTGTATAGGTTTAGGCTGGTTCTGGTCAAATGCAGTAATGCCAAGAAAATATTTATCAATCAAAAATTCACGATATTTGTAACAATATTTTGACCTTAATAAATATATTTGAAAACATTTTTGAAAGTAATGGTTAAGTACAATCATGTGTAAGGAAAATATTTTATTACCTTTTTTATGATTATATTTCATTTATTTTTTAGATTTTTCAGAATGTATCAAACCAGACATCTCTGCCATGAGAATGAAACATAAAGGCTCTGAGGCAGTAAACTCTTGTCCAATTAGAGTACAAATTTGATGCTGGTCTCCCATACATGCCAATGTGGAAATTGCTATTAGTCACAGTCCTAGTTTGTGTGCTTTTTGTGTGATATAATCTCAGCAGTCACAGCCCCATCTTTACTCTACTAAATTGAAGTGTTCAAGGGAAACAAAACACTGATGGCGGAGCGCTACTGAGGGAAGTTTGCTGAGTGCTTCTGTCTTATCTGTGCTTAACAGGCCATGGTGTTAATGTGCGAGTCGTGGCAGATATTGCAACTTCTTGCTGATCTGTCTCCAGGTTTCATCATTTTCTGCAGCTATAGATTGGTGGCAAGGACAGCTGGTCTGAGAACATCCCGGCTTGTGCCAAAAGCAACACTGCAGCCTTTCTTTTGCTGTTTACCTCAGCAGACTTGCAACCCGCTAATCTTTGGCTATAACATATACTTCAACTCATAAAACACCTTGATTGAAACTCCTATGTCCAACCCTTTGTTAAATGTGCAAATGTGTTAAAAAAGCCTGAGTTAGAGGAGCTGTACAAAGTCAGGGAAGTCAAGGAAGATGGCCATACTTGACTTCTCATGAGACGTAAAGCATTCAGGTGTGTCCAATTTTCTAAGCTGGTCCACACAACTGGGTTCTTTTCCTCTAATCTCTTAAGAGTTGCAGTAAAGCTGCTGTGTAACGACTTATTAAGTCTCACAAGCATTTGTACATTTTCATCTAGATCTTTCATTTTCTGGTCTTTGCCATGGTGTTGCTATGCTATATCTACAATACTCTGGCTATGCAAGTTTTTTTTTTCTATATGTGAAAATCGTATGTCTAATAAAACTCAACAACAAGACGCACGATTTGAGATCTCATTCACGCCACGTAATTGGTGGATGAGTTATGCGAGAAATGTAAGCAAGAGTATGAATAAACAATAGCAATATTTATTTATGGCTTAGCAAACACCTAAGCCTGTCACGATTATCAATTTTGTACTGATAATTAATTGTCATGCAAATAATCGTGTTTAGTTTAGTTTATGTCATTTACAGTGTAAGCCTATTTTTTATTTGTAATCATATATAGTAATAGCCCCATATAAGGCTGTGAAAAGTAATTATATTTATATAAATAGTTGTTTATGATTTAATATAACTGCAGTACCATTTCCCTTATTTGGATGGCAAAATGTGATTTAATTTACAATTATTGCAGCTGTGTCAAATAATTGTGATTATATCAAATATATCACACAATTAATCAATAATTATGACAGGCCTGAGAAGTAACTATAAAGCTCAAGGGATAGTTCACCAAAAAAAAAGTGCATTGTCATCATTTAAGGGCCATTCACAAAGTCTTTTAAGATTTGAATAATCATTCTAACTGAATGAGAATAGGAAAGTCCACACTTACAACAAACAATAATGGAATCACTTTCTAAACTATACTTTTCCAGCAGATGAATGATAAAGTGACAGACGTCACAACTGCTTATTATTAATAGAATGTTATCATTTGTTGATGTGGACTAATATAGTTTGCATTATCATTGTTGGTGTGAACGGGCCTTTACTCACCCTCATGTCATTCCAAAAATAACTTTCTTTCTTCTTTGAAACACGAAGGAAGATATTTTGATGAATGTTACATTCCAAACAACACTGGACTTTCATTGCATGAAAAAAAATGTTCAGAACAATATGAGGGCGAGTACATAATGAGTTTAAATTTTGGGGGGTGAACTGTCCATTTAATGACAATTACCATGGTAAAATAAACAAGACTATTCTAGTCCTCGAACCCTGAGAAACACGGCAATTGCAAAGTTCTTATAATGCGAGACTGAAGCACTGTAGTGGGCAGGCCATTGGCAACACTTTAATTCTATAACAGTGTCTTTAATTAAATTTGTGACAGAATTTCCGGAGGTTAAAAACAAGTGGAGCGGCAGCATTGTGGATGTGTGGTAGATGCTGATAGGCTGGGTGAAGAGGTTCAATGCCGTAGGTTATTAAAAACCCAAAGGCGAAGAATAGATCTCCACTAATGACAGGATTAAGAATAAGAGCCATTCATCTTACGGAGATTTGCCCCACTGCTTTTCTGCACTCTGCGCTAACTGCACTACTTTTAATTGGGCAAGACTGCGGCGAAAGATCCCCAATTAGACACTCAGTGGCAGATCTCCTGGGTTAAAGAACTGGTGCGGAACAAAAAACAGGCTTAAAGTAAGAACAAAGAGAGGAAACAGCAAAAGAACCTGAAACCTTGACACGTACACACACTTTCATCATTAAAGAAGAACTCATAAAGAGTCTTCTTGACATCGGAGCTGAGCGCATGTGGATTTCCACTAGCTTCTGCGAAACCTTGGGGTCCGACTGACAGGTTTGTCTGATTAATGGATGACTATCTGACTCTCCATCTTCTCTGTATGTTATCTGTTATGACTTTCAAAAGACCCTCACAGAGAGCGGTGGAGACACATCATTGTTAGCGTGTGAATTAGGACCTCAAGGTGAAGGAAGAGAATGGACTGCATCTAATACCGTGACAACCTTAATGAGATCATACTTCATCATTGACTTTACAGCTGACATGAAGCACATGGTCCTAGTAGAACACGTCAATGGTGCAGTCCTACAGAGGATCAAACATTATAAGCAGCATTAGAGAGAATGGAGTGGTATAAGATGAATTACAATGCTGTGACATGTCTAAACTACACCATGTGTATGAGCTTAGGCAGTTTGCTCCTACTGGTAGATACTGGAGCTACATCATGCTGGCAAAAAGCATGATTACATTCAACAGTAATTCAACAGACTATTTGTTTCTAACAATCACTAGAACCAATTTCACTTTTTCAATACTCTTCACACAGTGAGCACAACAGCAGCCTTTGTGGGCTAAACTGTGGCTCGTTTATCATTGCTTTGATACTACAGTTTTTTACAATCACTGGACATATTTCAAAATACTTTGGTTGCTTTAAAAAAACTCAGTTCCCACAGTTCTCTTAACTAACTTTCAACTTGGCACAGTTCATTTCACATTAAAGGGGTCATTTGACATGTAAGAGGTCATTGTAAAAAAAAAATCCTGTAAGTTTCAGAACTCAAAACTTCATTGTTAGTCCAAAAACAGCTTTTATTAAACCCAAGCAGCACAAACGACTCATTTTGTTTTTTGTCACATTATGGTGTAATAGTGCAATGAAAGACCCCCTCTGCAGAGGATCAACGCCTACTTCTACATCATTGCCTCTTTAGCCCCGGATATATCGGCTGTTTGGCTAAAATGATTCCTCTAATCATAAAAAGGGTAAATAATATTGAGATGTTTCTTAATCCCTAGTTTCTTTTCAGGTATTATAATTCTAACATCTGATTTTGGCACTTTGAATAGACACAATTTCTCCTCATTCTTTCTCTTTTTGTACCCTTTTATTTCTTCTGTTTGAGCAGGATCTTAACAAAGCATTGTTTTAAAAATCGGATCTTTTTTTTTGAAAGCCACATAATTTCACTGACAAGCAAAGGGTACTTAACAAGTCTCTGTTAAATTATAACACAGTTTCTTTTTCACTTACAGCCAATTTGCATGCATAAAAATGTCTAAAATATTCAGAACTATGTAAGTAGGTCAAAAGGTGGACACATTATTACCCAAGATCGCGTCCTCGTCTGTGGCGTGAGTGTGGTTGACCTGCATTCTGTGTTGATTTGTTGCGCATTAATCCAAGGAAATGTCAGGAGATATTGACCCAATACATAAAGAGACATAAGGGGATGTACAATGAATGCACCCCAGCTGTTCATATCCTTGAAATTGTGATAGGCTGAGTCAATGCCCAATTGCCTGTAGATTGACGCGAGAGGTTTGATTTCAGTCATCAGTGTATATGATAAGTGAGGGCCACGCTGACGCTGAGCAATAACCTCTTGATTACATAGCGCATCTGTCATCACAATCTGAATGTGACTCTAACAAGCTCAGCAGCGAGCTGGGGAATACACTCTTTTATGAGCTCGGAGCCAAGCGAGATGCAAGTTTGATGCACGGAGCGGGTAATGAGCGCGTGTCCAGTGTCACACACCGCGATGTCGATCAAAGTCAAGGAAACCATAGCAACCCTACACCTTCGATAGCACGCCCTTGGCTTTTTAAAGGCTCTAATAACATTTAGAGAGGAGTTTAATGATGCTGCAGGTGGCACTGTTGAGACTGAATATGTTGATATGAATATGTGTAATGAATATGATACTCCACCTGACACGTGTCCTAAATAGGCGTGATGCGACAAGTTTCCAGTGACAGGCAATTTTTCTGTCCACGGTGAACTCAAAAATGCTGCGTGATGTGACAGGCATTGTTAAGAAGAATACTTGATGTTTAATGTTATGAGAAGCGGGATTTCACCGCCAGCGTGAATGTTGGAAATTCCATGTCCATTTTCATCCATTTTAACAATTCCAAAAACATACAAATTACAACTCATCTCCAAATTCTTTCTTAAAAGGACAGTTAACCTGGAAATGAAAATTCCACCATCATTTACTGACCCTTGGAGAATATATTTTGGTAACACTTTACAATAAGGTTTCATTTGTTAACTTTAGTTAATTATACTAGTTAACACAAACTAACAATAAACAATACTTCTACAGCATTTATTAATCTAAGTTTATGGTATAGTTTAAACCTTTATAGTCTACATTTTTAAAATCCAAAGTTGTATTTGTTACCAATGGTTAATACACTGTAAACTAACATGAACAAGCAATGAACAATTTGATTTTTACGAACTAATGCTACAAAGATTAATAAAGGCTTTAAAAAATATGTTGGTAATTGTTAGTTAATGTTATTTAATGCATTAACTAATGTCAACAAATGAGATCGTATTGTAAAGTGTTACAGATATTTATGTTTGCATCCACATATATAATCCGTTATCGGGTTGATGGCACAATCGGATTGAAAAGTATATTCATGTTCTCGTCAATCGATCAGACTGAACTCAATCAAAGAAAGTTAATAAAATGCACTGAAACCCAGCCTTCTTCAAAATATCTTCTTTTGTGTTCCACAGAAGAAAGAAACACATATGAGTTAGAACGACTTGAGGGAGGGTAAATGGTGATTTTCGTTTTTGAGTTAGAAAATGTGTAACTTTCACCAAGCCAAAATAGATCTCTGCTTTAGACCACAGTGGCCATGTCATGCGATGGTATACAAACACACCTAGTCACCATTATGCTGCAAGTTCAAACTGTCTGAGAGCTAAACTGACTAAGCCTTCCATTTTGCTGGTTTTCTGACCATCAAAGAGAACTCGTATTGTCAGACACTCAGGCTACCAGTTTTAGCCCTTCTCCCAAAAATCATTACTCATGAATGCAAGTAGGGCAGCCTTCTGAATTTGATGAGAATGGGCAAGAAAAGTGGTATAAAGTGCATGAGGGAGAGAGAGTCTTTGATCTCAGAGGTTCCCACATTTATGCAATACGTCAGGGCATCACATTTCATTCCATCCATTATATTGATTTATTGTAACTAATTGGATTGATGGAATATTTGGAACATGCTGGATATTGCTGTCTGCTTTTGGACGAATCATAAATGTGAGCAATTTACCAAAATAAGTAAAGGTAATATCCAGGAATGCACAAAAGTTTATAGCTCATATATATGTCACAGAATGCTAGACTTTTTTGCATAGACAACACAATCTTTGTATGTGAGCAGCATGAATTCGTGAACTGGACAAGTGGACATTTGCAAAAGCTGTGATCTGGATGTTAGGTATCTATATTTGTAAATTCATCTATGGCTAACAAACCCAACATATAGCTCACTAAAATGAATAGCTAGCTCTTGATTCCCTCATAATTAGGCTAAATAGTGTTCAGTTTATATGGTCTCCCGTGTCTCCATGACCCTCAAGAGGAAATTTAATCACAAAACAAACAAAGAGCCTTTGCAAGTTCATAATTCAAAACATATTTTTACATAAATACCCAAAGCTAATTTAATTTCATGGCAGTTTTAAGATTGTGAGATAACTTACCTTCGTTCAAAAGTCCAGGTCAGCTATAAAATCTCTTTTTTGTCACATAATTCTTTTTCTTTTAAAAAGTGTGATGCCATTGGCAAGTAGGATCTTTACTCCAGAAGCCAGTTCCATTCAGTAGCAGAATCATGAGGCAGACTCACACCGAGCCCTGTCCAGCGTTCTGAAAACCTTGGAGCCTGTTCTCTCGTAAATGCGTCTCTATAGCACGCAGTGTGTATTATCGTGTAATTTATACGCGAAAATGAGTTTTTACGTGCATAGGATACGCAGTTTTCGCGTGCATTTGATACGCAGTTCATTTGCGTGTAATACACACGCACCCCACACCACTAATTCTACCCATGCGTATAATACACACGCACCCACAGCACTACTAAACCTACCCTAACCAACCCATGCGTATCCTATGCACGTAAAAACTCATTTTCGCGTATAAATTACACGATAATACACTGCGTGCTATAGAGACGCAATTAGTGTGATCTAGAGACGCAATTAGTGTGATCGGGTTGGATTTCCCTCTTCTGAGAGCTTGCGCCATAAGGTTCTTAAAGAACGTTCACATGTGAGTTCTTGCGTTGCGTCTATACGGTAGTGTGCGAATTATACAATCGTATTGACGAAGAACGATTCTTATAGAATGTCTAATTGGCGGGATTCAATGTTTTGAGGACTGACGTAGCTAGTTTTTTTTTTTTACCTTTAAACGGTTGTTGTGATATAGGCTACTGTACCTGTGCTGTTACTCACAGTGTAAAGTTTACAGTAGCCTAAATGTTGCCGATGTAACGCCAAATAGCCTATTGATGCTATGGGTAGCCTACAGCCAAGGGCAAACGCAATTTCTGTTCACAAGACTTTTCTCAAGTGAAAATGCAACAGTTTTGCTATTTGAAAGTTGTTTGATAACGTTGTTGAAACTGTTCTTACGTAATATATAGTCTACAATTAAACTATTTTATGTAGGATATTATGTGAGACCCCTGAACTATTTGTTTTGATTGACAGCCCTGGGAAGGGAGGTTAAAGCCTTGATTGGAAACCCCAAACCCAAAATTCGCAACAAGGTGCACACATGCGTCAGACGAATCTTTGGCCGTTACGTCGCGTCTCACATGCCATGCGCCATGAGCGTTGCGTTTTAAGACGGCGTTGTCAAGTTAAAAACAGTTAAACTTCAAAACACCTGCGATTCGTTCCATTAGGCTATGCTGCACTCCGTCTTGCTGTTTTTGAACGCAAGAACGCTAACTGTCTGAACGGCCCCTGCAAGGGAACGACAGCTTTTACTTTTTTCTCCCCATTCCGCTCGTTTTATTGTGTGTCCTACATTTGTAGCTTGCTTAAAATCTAATTCGTATCGCATGCAACGCTGTATCGATAGGCTCGGAGGTCTCACTTGGATCGGAAGCAATCGCAAAGGAGTAGCCCAACTCTGAATACTAATTTCCTCATGCCCTTCCGTAGCCTATAAGACGGCCTTGGTACAGGTAGATAGCAGAAATGTTTCCCAGAGAACAGGGAAAAACAGACCCTCGCGAGCTACCAATGACCGGTGCGCCGAATCCAATGAACAGATGTGGAATCGATGAGTAGCCTATATCAATACAAAACACCACTGCGCTATTGACACAGAGTTGACTAGACTAAAGAGAATCTTCATCGCCTCTTTTTTTATCTAATGCCACTTGAAGCCTTACCTTTTAAGATGACAAGCCTCCAGTCAAGGTTTTATATTATGAGAGTGTTAGTCTGTAGATCTCATTTACTTCAGAACTGCAAAATCCAGCACTGCGGACGCGTCCGGGCATCAAGCAGCAAATGCCCGCTGCTGGAACAAGCCACTGCGGCAGCTACAAATCTCGAGGTCCGAATCAGCACACGGTGATTAATTCGAGTCTAAAGCGTGATGGAGAGTTCGTATTTTTTCCACCTTCGTCCCGTGTTTTATCCCGCTCTGAGCCAGAGTGTCTATACTTCTCACCAGTCTCCACCAAGCGGTGGACTGAGCAGCAACCAGTCAGATGCTGTCAGGCACACACATACATACAAGGAGTTGTGTGTGTGTGTGTGTGTGTGTGTGTGTGTGTGTGTGTGTGTGTGTGTGTGTGTGTGGAGGTGAGGGTGATTGACAGGCTGGTATTATTCCTGTTTGTGGGGTTAATTAGATTATTGTGGCATTATTAAAAGGAATTGTTTACCAGATTTTTCATCTTGGTCCACATTTTTACACGGTTCATGTTTTAATATGCACAGTATTATATTATTATTATATTATAATATAGCCTAATATAATATAATATTTTAATGTTTCAACTGCATGCCGCTTGAACGATTTCATTTAGGACAGTGATCTCAACCTTTTGACTTCAGTGCCCCCAATTGTCCACATCAATATTTTAAGTCATCTTAAGGCCCCCTTAAGTTTGTTGAGGCCCCTGGGCCCTGGCCTCCTGGTTGAGAACTGGTTTAGGATCAGTATCAAACCTTATCGCTTTTAGAGATTCAGATATGATAAAACACTGTAAAAAATGTTTTTGAGTGAAGAAGAGGCACCAGAGACGTTGTGATATGTGCTTTAGAAAGTCCTCTGGAAGTCGTAAAATTTGCACAGATTTTCTGGGTTAAAGTTCTTATTTGCATGTTTAAAGGAAAACATTATTAATTTGATGAGTAGTATTGATTGGTGAAATGTGGTAATATTTGTTTTATATATAGGGGGGGGGGGGGTCTTGTAATGTTTGTAATCTTTTAGTCTTCTTATTTACCCTTACCTGTAAATATCTATCTTTCAAATATATTTGCCTGTTTCACTTGGATATTCACCACAATAGAAGTGAAAAGGGTTGAAAACATTGACTTTTGCTGCTTCCTTCAGATGCTGAAACAGTCTGTGACTGTACCAAGTGTATTAATATTTGAACAACTATTGTTTTGTTTATGATTTGCAGTCTTGCAAAACAACTCACCAGAACATGGTGTCGCACTGTTTCTCACTGTACAGACAGCAGTTTATCCAGCATCACAACAGCTTTGAAAATTTGGCGAGAAATGCTTCTCAACCCAAGTAGCCTTTTCTTAGAGTAAGAAAACAAAAATGCATTAAACCCGGGGCTTATGCATAGTGTGAAATGCTCTATGGAGTCTTTGACAGTGACACTGGACATCTCTTAAGTGTAAATGATGAGCTGTGCCCTCTGTAACAGTCTTATTGTCGTACTTTGACACGTGCTTCAGACATCAGTGAGGCATTAGCGTCTTACTCAGAACCAGTGAGACTGCGAGTTCTCATTCGAGAGGGAACTACATACATCTATTTCATATTATTCAGAGACAGGGACAGCTAGCACCTCAGAAACAACAGCAGGAATATGTTTCAGTTCAGGGAGGATTAGAGCATCAGAATGTGATGCAGAGAACATCATTTTAAGAAATGTAACTTTTTGCTGCATTACAATCTTCACACGGCACTTCACCTCTAGCCAAGGCTCATACATTTTTTAACTAACCAATAAAAGTTGGATTCCTGGAGTTTTATAGAGCCTTCTCACTGGAATTTAGAAACTGTTTTAAACTATTTATATATACCTTTGGTCCCCAAGGGGATCAGTTTTTCACATTTATTTGCGATTGTAGATCAAGTTTGGTGCAGAGGGCAACTAGTCCTCACTATCAAATAATTACTTTGAAAGGTCACAGAAGGTGACAGGAGTTTCAAATGTGGCTGATGGCAATAAGAGAATTTCCCAAAATGTGTGCTTTTGGCTCATGTTCAAATATTGTTTGAGTTATAGACTTAAACTCACGATTGCTTACCTATTTTAAACTAATATCAAAATGAGTGATGACTCCCTCTTGGATCTCATTCAGTCAGAAACACAAAGTCCTTAAAATGTGTTCAGTTCAAAACGGCAAAGCTGATAGTTTATCAATTTAAGTCATAAATGTCTACTTCTAAAGAACAACTGGAGAAATGTACAATCCTAGAGAAGCCTTGTGCGTGTTTCTCAATTCTCTCGCCCCAAAACACATACCAATCACAGGAGGCGATGTGCAGTGCTCCAAAAATATCATTTCCCAGTACAACCTCCTCTACATGAAAACAATAGGCATGTTCAAGAACCCTGGGACTTTTAGACCTTGTTTCTCTCTGCAGACTATAGCTCCAGAAGAGTACTGTCACTGTCACATACATACACATTCTTAAAAGATACAAAAGTACCAAACCAAAGCTCATTAGATGAAGAAAATAATAGTCAAAACAGCCCCAAGTTTCTAGCATAAATGGCTTGAGTCCCTCCTTCAATATAAATCTATAGGATTTTGTAAGTAATATAATGAAATGTATATATCTATATGAAGACTTCAGATGCAAAAGCCTCTAAGTCCATCTAAAGTTTTTGTTTAATGTTAACATTTTCATCAGGCTCCTATGAATAGGTTTCTACCCAAGTACCGGCATTTCTGAATAGGCTGAGGCTGGGATATAGTGAGTTTGAAGTGAAAGTATTTGATGGACGTATATGTGCGGAGAGCATTCACTCAATATTATTATCTCATTTTTGACAGAGCTGGCTTTTAGAAGGTCTTCATATATATTTCTAAAATTGCAAAATTTCTCATTTTAATTTAGCTTAACTTGATGTACTAAAATAATTCAAACGAGAACTAATAAAAATGATAAAACCACAGCTAAACCACTAAAACTTTAAAGGAATCGTTCACCCAAAAATGAAAATGATCCCATAATTTACTCACCCTCAAGCCATCCTAAATGTATATGATGACTTTCTTCTTTCAGAAATATCCTCATTCATTCAAAAACATCCTTGCTCTTCCAAGCTTTATAATGGGAGTGAATGGTACCTTATTTTTGAAGCCCAAAAAGTGCATCCATCCATCTAAAAAAGTAACCCATAGAGCTCCAGGGGTTAATAAAGGCCTTCTGAAGCGAAGCAATGCGTTTTTGTAAAAAAAAAAGAAAAAATCCATATTTATAACTTTATAACCAATATTTATAACTATAATCACTGGCTTCCGGTAATGGCCGTGAGTCTAGTTCCGGGGGAAGAGTGACCTCTGACCCGAGACATGACGTATTGACATACACGGAAGCGCAGAGGATAGAGCAAAACAAAACACCGGTCACAGTAAAATATATATATATATATATATATTTTCATACAAAAACCCATTGCTTCACTTCAGAAGGCCTTGATTAACCCCCTGGAGTCGAATGGATTACTTTAATGATGGATGGAATGTGCTTTTTTGAGCTTCAAAAACTCACATTAAAAAGCTTTTCTGATTTTTCAACTAAAATGAAAATGCAAACAGTAAATATAAAAACAAAAACTAATTCAAAATATTAATAAAAACTATGATACTATATCAGTGATTCTATTATAGGTGGAATGTCTAAATGATGGCAAAAATGTAATTTTGGGGTAAACTATTCATTATTTAAAAGCGTTGGTTGGAATCTCTAAGCGTAAATACTGTATGAGTCAAAGTACTAGTGATCTAACTTTATAAGCTTCATTGACCAAGTAATCCATCAGCTTCAAAAGTTTGTTTAAAATGGCTGTAATGGTTCAAGTAAGCAGTCCGTCTTTGGGCCGCTCTCTTGCCTTGTCTGTCATCAAACAAGACCAAGCATAAAACCTTCTATGAGGACGACTGCAGAAAATGCTAAACAGCATCACTTATAGCAGGCAGAAGCCTATGGCGCCAGGATCTGTCTCAAAGGGGTGATGTGATTATATGGTTACAAAGACAACTATAAAAGTGGTTCATAAAAACATGTTTGTAGGACAAGCAGATGGACAGACAGGAAATGAGAGGAGAAAGAAGAGGAACTGCAGAGACATGCTCTCTGTGTCCTCTTTGAGCTGCTCAGTGGTCTTTTTTGAGCTTGGCATTGAGCCCAGGCACGCTGGGACACGCTCACGTCTTACCTGAAGACTCGTTTAAATGATCTGCTCACTCGTTCACACACTTGGCAGCGTTCTGAGGGAGCAGGAACAGAGAGAAAGAGGAATTGAGAGCGAGAGGGAAGAGAGCTTGATGTAACTGCTTAGTACTCTTCCTTGATCAGCAGAAGAACTTCTTGGCCATGACAGGTTTTAGGTGTGTATTCAGCTAGGTTTGGGGGGGGGGGGGCATTTTACAAAGACATCAGGACTTCTGAGGGATGGATATGAAAGGCTCGATGCCATGAGAATCTTCAAAAAGCCTTTCCCAAGAGAACTGCGTGACTGTAGATTAAGGGTTAAACCAACCAGCCCACATCAAGAAAGCTGTGAGGGTGAGTGCAAGTAAAAAAGGGAAGGAATGAAGGATAGGAGGCGATGGATTGGTTTGACAGCCTGGTGGGTAAAGTGAGTAACCAAGTCAAAAAGTTACTTTATAAACTACTGTTAAAAAGTTTGAGGTCAATACGATTTTTTTTTAGAAGAATTGTAATATTTTATTTAGCAAAAAATGCATTAATTGATCAAAATGGACTTTTGAAAGACAAACTAATATTTTTATATTTATCAAAGAATCCTGAAATCTTGTATTGTATTCCAGTCATATTGAAGCATGTCAAGATCTTGTTTTCACAATGCAAGAGTCCAGCACTCTGTAAAGTCTCCTCCAGCACATCTCAAAGACTTTCAATGAATTTAAGGTCTGGACTCAGAGATGCCAATATTCATGTGTGAAAATGATTCTTCTTGCTCCCTCTCAACTATTCTCTCACAGTTTGAGCCTGATGAATCTTGACTTGTCATCCTGGAATATGGCCATGAAGTGTCTTCCTACATGGTTGTTTAAGAAATGAAAAGCCACACACTCCATACATTAGGGTTAGAAGAACTGTTGCCAAACATATAACATGCTAGAAATATAATAATCACTGCAATAATAATCCAAACATAGACTCTTAAGAATGTGCCTATTTAAATCCACACAGATTAAAAAAAAATTGGCCGGGAAGTGTGTATGGGAAAAAGTAATAATATTTCACAGTAATTCTGTTCCCTTTCAAGGGAACTCGCGTTGCGTCGAATTGACGCTAAGGGAACGCTTTGCGTGATGATGTATTGAAGCACATGTAAAATCAGTCCAATGGTGTGACGGAACGTCAGAGGCGGGTGACGTCATGAACCAGGAAACTATAAAACCTGCCCAAAACAAAGCGGCGTCAGCTTCTGTGTCTTCACAAGCGCTATATGTGAAACTGGCTGTTATATTTGGTGTTGTCTGTTATATATATATATATTATTCAGCATGGCGAGCAAGCAACAGTTCAGAGCGTGTGTGCATCCCTGCCCTCGTTATTTAACGGGTGGGGACACGCACGTTCTTTGTGTTGATTGTTTGGGAGAGGAGCATGCACGGTCAGCGCTCGAGGGCGCTGGCTGTGAGCACTGTGAAGTGCTTCCATTACGAACGCTCCGATCCCGCCTGGCGTTCTTTAGCGAGGACGCCCAGGCTCGCGTTCCCCAAGGCTCAGGTCCCGCAGCTGCTGAGGCACTGCGAAGGCTTCAGACTTGGGGTTCGCAAATGGATCTGTCAGCGGGGTTAGAGACGGGCCCGGCCTTATCTCTGCCTTCACCTGACAGATCTAGTGCATTGTATCAGGGTTCGGAAGCACGCGCTGCGGTTTCTTCCGCCCTGATACAGGCACCAACACTACAACTATCTAGTTCCGAGGAACTAGATGTTGTTAGTGTTGACTCACGTGATGTTGAGGATTCGCCACCTCAATCTCACGCGTTTGAGGAGCTGATTGAGGTTGTGACGAGAGCGGTCGAAAGATTAAATATAGATTGGCCGTCAGATAAGCAGGACGTTCGTTCAAAAAGTAAACTGGACGAACGCTTCCTGCCCTCTCGCGCACAACCTCAACGCCGGGGTCTGCCGTTTTTTTTCCCGATCTCCACACCGAGGTGTCGAGATCGTGGGGAAAACCAGCATCATATAGAGTTTACAGTGCACAAACATCTCACTATTCTTCTATATCCCAATATAAAGAGCACGGTTATGGGGAGATGCCAAGGGTTGAAGAGACGCTCGCGAGCTATCTCTCTCCCGAATCTGCATCTTCCCTTAAGGCCCGGGTGTTACCCACCAAACCAGTTAAATTAACATCAAATCTGGTGGGTAAAGCTTATTCAGCGGCTGGTCAGGCTGCAGCATGTTTACATACCATGTCTTTGCTGTAGGCTTACCAAGCTGAGGTGTTAGGAGACTTAGATGAAGGCGGGGGTATTGGCCCGAACGCTGTTTGCGAACTGCGTCGGGCCACAGATTTGTCTCTCAGGGCCGCTAAGGAGACGGCTAAATCTATCGGCCGGTCTATGGCAGCCCTGGTGGCCACTGAGAGGCATCTCTGGCTGAATTTAAGCAACATTAAAGAAAAAGATAAACATTTTTTAATGGATGCTCCCATCTCTTCTTCTGGCCTCTTCGGCGACGCAGTAAATTCGGTCGTCGAGAGGTTCCAGGAGTCAGCCAAACAAGCGGCTGCTTTTCAAAAGCTTCTCCCTCGCCGAACTCATGTCTCCGGGGCTGCTGAGCGGGAGCAGCCCCAAACATCTAAAGCCAGCTCCTCACACCGTGCCACTCAAAAGCAGAGCGTGGCCTCCCGTGCTCCCCCACAAAAAGACTGGGGACACGGGGGGCGCGCTCAGCAGCAGCCTTGTAGGGGTAAGACGGATCTGAGGACCGTCATTATTTCAAAGAAGGCTGCAAAGAAAAGGTCCTGACGTCCGAGTGCGCAGGCCATCGAGGGCAGTTCCCCCCCGAAGTAGAGCGGTTAACACCTCATTACACGGTGCCCGTCTCTCTTCGGTGCCCTCAGGGGACCGTTATGCTAACCCTGCCACCTCGTGTGTTACAGGGCGCAGCGGTCTCCAGCGAGCACATATCTCAGATGCCACCCGGAAACGTAGTGGCCCTGGGATGCCCGCCCCCTCCGAGGAGGGTCCTAGAGCAGTCAGTTCAGTCGTTCCCTGCCGGTTCGCCGTTACAGGGCGACGGGCTGATTGTTCAACAACAACTAAATCCAGAAGCCAGTCTCGAGAGGCTGGTACCTCTAGTAGAATTTTTGGTAGCGTGGAAGCTACTGCCAAATATTTCTCGTTGGGTCCTGCAGACCATAGAAAAGGGCTATCAAATACAGTTTGGGTCTCGCCCGCCCAGGTTTATGGGGGTCCTTCCCACCGTGGTGGGCCCCGAGCAGGTTCTGGTAATGGAACAAGAAGTAAAGAACCTGTTGGACAAGGGGGCCATAGAATATGTACCTCCCTCCAGCAGGGACACCGGGTTTTACAGCCGATACTTCATCGTTCCGAAGAAGGACGGGGGGTTGCGTCCCATTTTGGATCTAAGAGTTCTGAACGAGTCAGTCATGCAGCTGAAATTCAAAATGTTGACTTTGAGACAAATCGTGCCACAGATCAGATCCGAGGACTGGTTTGTCACGATAGATCTCAAGGACGCATACTTCCATATTTCCATCCTTCCATATCACAGGAAGTTCCTGAGGTTTGCTTTCGGGGGCAAAGCATACCAATATCGAGTTCTTCCATTTGGCCTAGCACTATCACCCCGCACTTTCACGAAATGCGTAGATGCAGCTCTGGCGCCACTGCGTCTGCAGGGTATTCGCATACTGAACTACATCGACGATTGGTTGATTTTAGCTCAGTCGCACCAGTTGGCGATTCGGCATCGAGATGTCGTCCTCGCCCACATGAGAGAGCTGGGGTTACGGCTAAACGCCAAGAAGAGTGTGCTTTCTCCATTACAGAGAACCACTTATCTAGGGGTAGTATGGGATTCTATGTCGATGCGGGCGCGCCTGTCTCCGGCACGCATAGAGTCCATTCTGTCAGCCGTAAAGAGGATAAAGCTAGGCCAGTCACTCACTGTGAAACAGTTTCAGAGACTGTTGGGTTTGATGGCAGCAGCGTCCAACGTGATAACTTTTGGCCTGCTGTACATGAGACCCTTGCAGTGGTGGCTCAGGACCAAAGGGTTTTCCCCGAGGGGCAACCCCTTTCGCATGATCAAGGTTACGCGGCGTTGCCTACGTGCCTTGGTTACGTGGAAGAAACCTTGGTTCCTGTCCCAGGGCCCCGTGTTGGGAGCTTCTTGTCATCGCAGGATGCTAACGACAGATGCCTCCCTCACGGGCTGGGGAGCGATCCTGGAGGGACGCTCGGCTCAGGGTCTGTGGGGGGACCATCATCTCTCTTGGCATATCAATCGCCTGGAGATGATGGCCGTGTTTCTTGCTCTCAAGAACTTCCTCCCAGATCTCAGGGGCCACCATGTGTTAGTCCGCACAGACAATACGTCGGTGGTTGCCTATATAAATCATCAAGGGGGTTTGCGTTCACGCCCACTATGCAAACTAGCGCACCAGATCCTCTTGTGGTCCCAGGGCAAGTTGCTATCACTCAGAGCAGCTTACATCCCGGGGGCCCAGAACATAGGAGCAGACATCCTGTCGAGACAGGGGCCGAGGCCCGGGGAATGGAGGCTCCACCCCGAGGTGGTGGAGTTGATATGGAGGGAGTTCGGCCGAGCACAAGTGGATTTGTTTGCGTCTCGAGAGACGTCTCACTGTCCACTCTGGTTCTCCCTCACGCATCCAGTTCCTCTCGGACTGGATGCGATGGTACAGACGTGGCCGAGGCTACGTCTGTATGCATTTCCCCCGATTGCTCTGCTCCCGGGAGTTCTGGAGAGAGTTCGCAGGGACCATCTGCGCCTGCTTCTTATAGCCCCGCGGTGGCCGGGCAGAGTATGGTTTGCGGATCTAGTGTCTCTTCTCAACGGGCCTCCTCTGGAGCTCCCCGTCAGAAGAGATCTACTGTCTCAAGCAGAGGGCTCGATATTTCATCCTCGTCCCGAACTGTGGAACCTGTGGGCTTGGCCTCTGAGGGGGCCCAGCTCATAGAGTCAGGTCTCTCAACCGAGGTTGTGGAGACCATTCTACAATCCAGAGCTCCCTCCACGAGGAAACTTTATGCCCTGAAGTGGAAGGTTTTCGCTTCATGGTGTACTGGCCGTCAGCTAAACCCAGTTAACTGCCCGGTTGGTACAGTGCTGGAGTTTCTGCAGGAGCGGTTCACTGCAGGTCTATCCCCGTCCACGTTGAAGGTTTATGTGGCGGCCATAGGTGCTTACCACATCCCTTTGGGTGGAATGTCTGTGGGTAAAGACCCCTTAGTATCTCGTTTCCTCCGTGGCACGTTGAGGCTGAGGCCTGCTGCACGCACAAGGGTCCCGACCTGGGACCTGGCTATCGTCCTCCAAGGTCTTTCCCAGGCTCCCTTTGAGCCCTTGGAAGAGGTTCCAGCCAGGTTTCTTACCTTAAAAACGCTGTTCCTCCTCGCTATCTCATCTTTGAAGAGAATAGGAGATCTCCAGGCTCTGTCGGTTGCACCCTCGTGCTTGGAATTTGCGCCCGGCATGGTTAAAGCATTCCTTCATCCTAGGCCGGGTTATGTTCCCAAGGTCCCCACTAATGTGGCCCGATCTATAGTGCTGCAGGCCTTCTGTCCTCCTCCCTTCCAGGATGCGGACCAGGTAAAGCACAATTTGCTGTGCCCGGTTAGGGCGTTAGATGCTTACGTCCACAGAGCTGCCCTGTGGCGTAAATCCGAACAACTCTTTGTCTGTTTTGGACCCCCTAATAAGGGGTCACCAGCATCTAAGCAAAGAATGAGCAAGTGGGTGGTCGAGACTATCTCACTTGCTTATGAGTCGACCGGACTACCATCACCCATGTTGGTGCGGTCTCACTCAACTAGGAGTATGGCGGCTTCTAAGGCCTTATTGTCTGGAGTACCTCTTCAAGACGTCTGTGATGCGGCAGGCTGGTCCTCACCTCACACATTCGTCAGGTTCTATTCTCTGGACTTGGACTCTACACCAGGGTCCCGAGTGCTCTCGTCCTAGTGCTGCTCGCCTTGATTTCACACTGGACAGGCACTTCTCGCTATGGTGGCGTTGGTATAGACGTTCCCTTAGCGTCAATTCGACGCAACGCGAGTTCCCTTGAAAGGGAACGCCTCGGTTACGACTGTAACCTCGGTTCCCTGAAGAGGGAACGAGACGTTGCGTCACCTGCCATATCTCCTACGTGCCTGTAAGCTACTTGCTCAGACCTTACGAAGCTGACGCCGCTTTGTTTTGGGCAGGTTTTATAGTTTCCTGGTTCATGACGTCACCCGCCTCTGACGTTCCGTCACACCATTGGACTGATTTTACATGTGCTTCAATACATCATCACGCAAAGCGTTCCCTTAGCGTCAATTCGACGCAACGTCTCGTTCCCTCTTCAGGGAACCGAGGTTACAGTCGTAACCGAGGCGTTTTTTTTTGTTTGTTTGTTTTTTTTTAATTTTTTTTTATTTTTTATCAATAAATGCAGCCTTGGTGAATAAGAGACTTTCAAGAACATTTAAAAATATTAAAAATGGAAATTCTGTCATCATTTACTAACCTTTAAGATTCCAAACCCACAAGACTTTCTTTCTTCTGTGGAACTCAAAATAATATATTCATAAACTCTTTAAACGCACTGCAGATGTCAAGCTTTGATGAGATTTGAGAGCTTTGAAGGGACTATTTTCAGCAAATAAGATCTTACATTTCAGTCTGTTCATCACACGAACCTGTTGTACGGCTTTAGAAGACTTGGAATACGGCGCATGATTCATAGGGACTACTTTTATTATACCTTATGGTGCTTTTTAATTCATTAATTTATTTTCTCTTGGAGCTTGACAGCCTCCAGCTCTCATTTCGTTGCCCTTGATGGATATTAAATGTTTCTGGCCTTAAAAGTTATGAAACATTGTGATTTGGAAAGTATTGAACAAGGAAATTGAGATGGCATTATGAGATGGTTGTAAGACATTGCCCGAACATCTGTAACGTTGTAGATTCTTCCATGTTATGTTTAAATACAACATTTATTATGTATTGATTTACAATAAGCTCTGTTTTGCTCTAGGCTACGATAACACACTGTTTTAGCTAAGATGCAGAGTTACTGCCCTCATTTGCTCTTTCCATCTCTCTAATACACACATAAAGTTAGATGCTAAAAATGCTGATAAACAAAGGCAGTGAATTATAGATTGCATACTCAGAATATAACTGTATTTTCTTTGTAATTTTTTTACTTTTTTGCCATTACACAAAAAGTCATATCAAAATGTCACATCAAAAAACAAGTTAACTGACTCTCTTAGAAAAGAAGGTACAAAAGCTTTATTACCGGTTAATCACTTGTTGAGCATAGACCTGAAAATGTAATTTCCAACTTAAACTGTTGTAAATCTTGAAGGCTTTGGAGCACAGACTTAAGTTTGGTCTCTTTTTAAAGACACTTGGTAGATTAAGTAAATCAAAGTAAAAAATAAACAAATAAATAAAAATAAACTACAATAAGTTATAGAAATTTAAATGTATTTTTATGAAAAATGCATACAAATACTACATTTTATAAGAAATACATGTTTTCAAAAACACGTTTTACTCTAAAACTGTCAGAAAATCAAAGCCATAAATCTAAACAAGCTGTGAGCCAAATTTGAGGTTGATATCGCAAAAAATGAGCTTTCAGTGTGCGTGTGTGTGTGTGTGTGTCTGTCTGTCCATATAGCAAGTGCCAAAACCTGTACCAAGTTTTGTACCATTCCGATGAGAAAAAATTTCTAAAAAAAACAAAATGTAATTTTTTTTGCAAAAAAAAAAAATCTCTCTGGAGAAACAGCTGAGCTATACAAGTGCAACCTATGAAAACATTTGTTTAGCACTTATTGAACATGGCTAAACAAGTGATCCTATATTCATATACACACATGCACACAGTCTCAGCTAAATATGAATGAACAAAGATGTGTGTGTGCATGTGTGTGCGAGTGTGTGCATGTGTGTGCTGTTGCTGTGTCTGGTCTCTTTTCTGATCTTGAGCCATATGGCTATGGTACAAAGCTTTCACTGCATTTCAAAGGACATTTCTGCAGGACACCGGCTGCCCAGTCCATAAACCATACGCACTCATGCATATTCACATTTTTATTTTTAATTCTTTCATACACTTTCTTTCATGATCACTGGTGGGCTGCCATTTTCATATCCCAACAGTGACTCCACATATTTCACAGTATATGCTATACTGTATTTGACTCGGCAAAGTGAACTAATCGATTTAGATGCTACATTCACCATTTTTTTTATCACTTTTTGTAAATTACTAAAATTAAAAATCAAAATTAATAAAAGCTATAGTTGTAAAAACTGCCTGAATGATATTTAAAATGATAAACAATACACTATCATTCAAAAGTTCGAGCGCTGTAAAAAAAAAATTAAAAGAAAATTCATACTTTAATTCAAAAACACAATAACTTGATTATATATATATATATATATATATATATACAGGTCCTTCTCAAAAAATTAGCATATTGTGATAAAGTTCATTATTTTCCATAATGTAATGATAAAAATTAAACTTTCATATATTTTAGATTCATTGCACACCAACTGAAATATTTCAGGTCTTTTATTGTTTTAATACTGATGATTTTGTCATACAGCTCATGAAAACCCCAAATTCCTTTCTCAAAAAATTAGCATATTTCATCCGACCAATAAAAGAAGTGTTTTTAATACAAAAAAAAGTCAACCTTCAAATAATTATGTTCAGTTATGCACTCAATACTTGGTCGGGAATCCTTTTGCAGAAATGACTGCTTCAATGCGGCGTGGCATGGAGGCAATCAGCCTGTGGCACTGCTGAGGTGTTCTGGAGGCCCAGGATGCTTCGATAGCGGCCTTAAGCTCATCCAGAGTGTTGGGTCTTGCGTCTCTCAACTTTCTCTTCATAATATCCCACAGATTCTCTATGGGGTTCAGGTCAGGAGAGTTGGCAGGCCAATTGAGCACAGTAATACCATGGTCAGTAAACCATTTACCAGTGGTTTTGGCACTGAGCAGGTGCCAGGTCGTGCTGAAAAATGAAATCATCATCTCCATAAAGCTTTTCAGCAGGTGGAAGCATGAAGTGCTCCAAAATCTCCTGATAGCTAGCTGCATTGACCCTGCCCTTGATAAAACACAGTGGACCAACACCAGCAGCTGACATGGCACCCCAGACCGTCACTGACTGTGGGTACTTCACACTGGACTTCAGGCATTTTGGCATTTCCTTCTCCCCAGTCTTCCTCCAGACTCTGGCACCTTGATCTCCGAATGACATCCAATCACTGAGCAACAGTCCAGTGCTGCTTCTCTGTAGCCCAGCTCAGACACTTCTGCTGCTGTTTCTGGTTCAAAAGTGGCTTGACCTGGGGAATGCGGCACCTGTAGCCCATTTCCTGCACACGCCTGTGCACGGTGGCTCTGGATGTTTCTACTCCAGACTCAGTCCACTGCTTCCGCAGGTCCCCCAAGGGCTGGAATCGGTCCTTCTCCACAATCTTCCTCAGGGTCCGGTCACCTCTTCTCACTGTGCAGCGTTTTTTGCCACACTTTTTCCTTCCCACAGACTTCCCACTGAGGTGCCTTGATACAGCACTCTGGGAACAGCCTATTTGTTCAGAAATTTCTTTCTGTGTCTTACCCTCTTGCTTGAGGGTGTCAATGACGGCCTTCTGGACAGCAGTCAGGTCGGCAGTCTTACCCATGATTGCGGTTTTGAATAATGAAACTTTTTTAAAGGAGTTTTTAAAAGCCTCAGGAATCTTTTGCAGGTGTTTAGAGTTAATTAGTTGATTCAGATGATTAGGTTAATAGCTCGTTTAGAGAACCTTTTCGTGATATGCTAATTTTTTGAGACAGGAATTTTGGGTTTTCATGAGCTGTATGCCAAAATCATCAGTATTAAAACAATAAAACACCTGAAATATTTCAGTTGGTGTGCAATGAATCTAAAACATATGAAAGTTTAAGTTTTATCATTACATTATGGAAAATAATGAACTTTATCACAATATGCTAATTTTTTGAGAAGGACCTGTATATATATATATATATATCACGTTGTCCACAAAAACATTAGCACAAGGGGGTTCAATTTAAATTTTAAAATATATATATAAAAAGTAAAAAAAAAATAGAAAATAGTTATTTTAAATTGTAAAAATATTGAACAAATTACTGTTTTATTGCATTTTTGATCAAAATAAGCCATGGTGAAAATAAGAGACTTAAAAAAAAGTAGTTTATATAAATTATTAAATGCCACATTTTTAAATTATTAAAAATATCTCATATGAATTAAACATTAATTAAAAAGGAACCGTTTTAAATAATTAAAATGTACATTTATTACATCATTTCTCTGACTGTCAGGGGTCTCCAGCTGAAAGTGAAGGCCTGATACATTAAAACAAAGTGACTGCAGATGCATATATGATATAGATCGACAAATAGAGCTGGAATGTGTGCCTTGACTATAGTCAGAATGTGAAATGAACTAAGAAATGAGAAGATTAAACTAACATTGCTGTCTTTTTCACATACTGTACATGTGTCCATTCGGATAATTGCAACCTTTTATAACAATTGTGATTTCTCATAATTTGTAATGTAATATTATCTGGACATTTCACAATTTCTACAAGAGCCATAGAAGGCCTCGCAGAAACATAATTCGTCTTTGATTGTCCTCTTGTCATGTGAACTTGAATCTGTAAAAGGTTTACAACAGGGAAGCCACGTCAGTGTAGAAGGCCTCGCAGAAACATAGAAGGCCTCGCAGAAACATAATTCGTCTTTGATTGTCCTCTTGTCATGTGAACTTGAATCTGTAAAAGGTTTACAACAGGGAAGCCACGTCAGTGTAGAAGGCCTCGCAGAAACATAGAAGGCCTCGCAGAAACATAATTCGTCTTTGATTGTCCTCCTGTCATGTGAACTTGAATCTGTAAAAGGTTTACAACAGGGAAGCCATGTCAGTGTCCGCTAAGCTGGCCATGCACGGCTCTCAAACACAGGGGCTTTGGGGTCATTTGAGACTAAATTAAAGTTGCACAAATGTATCTCAAATTGTTATGAGAGAGAAAGACATTTGAAATGATATAAGCCAATGAAAGGAATGTTCCCCAACTGCAGTTAATTAATTTCCTCCTTCAATCTCCCAGTTTTCATTCAATGCCACGTTGTGCGTGTGCATGTTTAGTGCTCCAGAAAGTTATTTTTCTGGCAGACTGACAGTGACTTTAATGAATAAATGTTTAATTTCATTCATGGGTAGAGCAGAATAAATGTGACTTGAGGTTACTTTGCGAGAACACACACGCGTTCTTTTTTTTATCTGACCTGCGTCAGAGTGTATCGGCAAGTTGGATTGTCTGTGACAGAATTTGAAAAAGAGAACTTAATAAGCAGCCCCAAACTTTAAACTTCATCATACATTTCAAAGAATTATGGCTTACATTGCCTTTTGGCATTAACACAGGCTACTTTCTCTCCTCCTTCGACGACGACACACACACACACACACACACACACACATACTGACAGATACAGTTTTTCTCTCTCTTATAGAGTGGATCTTGCTGTATGAGCACATTTTTTGTCTTGGGGTGGATAGCATTTTTCCAGCTCAGTGCCCAATGCTGTGAATGCCGTGTCTCAGCACCGGAGCATGATTGGAGCCACTATCGTCCAAGGTCAAACTGATTATTCCCACTGGGATGCAGCTGTCCCATCGGTGACCAACCATGTGGTGTCTGTACAACATTAAGAGCAGAGAGAACAATGAGAGAATGAAGGAGGCTCTTAAATAACATCTTTATTCGAGATGTTTGCTCATTTTGTGTAGGGTTAGTATGAGCAAACTATGTGCTAAGGACATGAATTAAGTCATCATTCACGCGGGTGTTGTTGCTGTATCCCCTTCTTTGTTTGTAGACCACAAAAAAAAAAATTCTCGTTTTGTGGTTAATAAAAAAAGAAAGGCATATGTCATTAGAACCAAACCAGGGTGAGTAAATTATGACTTAAAGTTTCATTTTAGGTTGAACTATCCCTTTCATGGTGCGTTCAAGTGCTCATATTTATGAGTTGGGAAGTCATAATTACAATGTCAGATGCATTCAAATGACTTTGGTTGGAGCAAGATGGCGATGTACCTTTTCTACATAGAATTCCACTAGATGTTATAACTGAACGTATACAAAATGATGAAAAAAGAATGTGCATCAGGGTTGATTTTGCTTTATGTTTTTAAGAAGGTGCTGCAAATTTAATCGTAATTGTACAATTCTATGGTATTTTATATACATTCAACTTTTGTAGTTTTATTGGTAACACTTTACAATATAAGGTTTCATAATCACTTAATATATTAACTAAAATAAACTAACAATATGCAATAAATAATTTTACTGTATTCATTAATCTTAGTTTATGTTAGTTAATAAAAATACAACTGTTCATCGTTAGTTCGTGTTAGCTTCAGGTCGATTAAATAAATCAACAGACACAACTTGTATTTGTAATTGTAAGTTTATATTAAAGAGGTCATGAATTGAGAAATCAAATTTTCCTTTATCTTTTGACATATAAGAGGTCATTGTACTATTTAAAAATATCCTGTACGTTTCTCAAAACCTCCACGTTAGTCCAAAATTATTATTTTTTTGTCTCAGTATGACATAGGCATGAAAGGGTAGTTGCGACCATCTTTTCTTTCCTATTGTGATGTATATCCGAACAAAACGGCTTATCGAACAAAAAAAAATGTAGGGAGGGACTTGATTTTGTTAATTGGAAATTAATTGCTATTGCTGTGATGTCATGTGAGTGACAGGTTGTCCTGCCCTCGCACCAGTAAACATCATCAGAGAAGAGCAGAGATGTCTGCAAGAGGGAGGGGAGGATATTTGATTAAAGACTGTGCACATGAAAAAAATAAATAATTATATGCACGGATAAATCATTTATAATAAATACTATTGACTATATACTACTGAAATATTCCATAAAAAATAAGAATTGTCCATTTTGATTTCATGGTGACTTTAATCGTCCCTAAACACAAACTGCATATTGGCAAAACCCCAAACACCCTTGCATTATCTTAGAATTTGACTGGAATAAAGTATCTTATATACTTTCTGATCTTCATGAAGCCCCGTAATGACAGCTTAAAATGCTGCTCACTATGAATTTTGATGAAACATACTGGATTTATGATAGGAACATGTTCTCTACATTTGGTACTCCATTTTGGCACTTGTCATCTTGACCTCAAGATATATTCACACAATTTATCCTGAGATCAATTTAATTTTGACTGGAGTGTTTGTGGTTTTAGAAGAGTCATGTAAATTAGGGGTGAAAACTGAATAATTTGTTTCACCTTTATAATAGCATCAATTATGGAGCCTCATAACACAGAGATTATCATCTAGCATTAGAGGAAATGCGTGGGCAAACAAGACGATCTTTCGACAATTAGGAGGCTTGCGGTGTAAATCCGACTTTGAGTTTTTCATTTCTCTCGAGGAATCATTTGTAGCGTGGGAGAACTTGAGAGGAAGATTATTGTATTAAATTGTGCAATACAAAATATGCTAAAATTTCAAGAGTAAAAATGGCATGCTATGTTTTCAGTTTTCCAATGACTTAGGCTAATAACCTTACAGTTTAGAACAAAACTTACCTTCGCTATGTTGAATAAAACTGAATGAAATCATCATAGATCGATAGACCGTGCAATTCAACTGAATCAAAAGACGATTGTCACGATTCGTTCTCATTTTCAGGGCCACAATGTCCATAGTTGAATGTTTGAATTTGTTGAACATTAGCACATTATATTATATAATTACTTTAGTGTTAAATATTACATAAATATTTTATTTTACTTACATTACACTTACATGTGTGGAGACACTTTCACTCCACATATTAGACTGAGGTGCCATCTGCTGGACTGATGTCACACATAAGAATAAGGATCAAGTTTTCAACTTCTAAAACCCTAGTTATTTACTTCATCATATTAATCATAGTATAATATATTTTTTCCCCTCTCAATTTTGATTCAAATTTTAATTGCAGCTGAATTTTAATTGTTTTTGTTTAATGCGTTTGAATGTTTATCTCACAAGCCCTATTGTTTCCAGGCCAGTAGATGGCAGTGAAGGTTACGCGAGCGTCACATTAGAATCATCAGGAAGAAAATCTTACTTTGAACTGAATCTTTTCGAAGTTTCATCCGAATCGATTCGCAGAGTGAGGAGCACAACTGAGAAATTGCAGGTGACAAATTGGAAAACGCAAATATAAGATTTGACAAAATAGTAAGTTATGAAAGATCACATGGAAAATGCGGTTGACACAGGGAGGTTTTTGAGTGATGACTCAAATGAATCAGTGAATCATTTGCAAAACCCGTTCACTGTACCGATCTGTCTAAAGGAGCCTATTTGCTAAACGATTCGGATTCCATTTACACTTTAGTAGGACTCGCAGCCAGAAACACTAACTTCATGAGACATGAAACATAATAACATGGTATTCACTGATGCAATGTAGTGGGTCGAACATTAAAACCTATATACATATTCCGACTGCATAGAAGTAAGTTCGTTTAAATGTGCATTTTCTCTTGAATGTGTTGTTTGATGTTTCGCGTGAGCTCCCTATTGTTCATAATGTGCAACTGTCACATATTTGATGTTTGTTCAGTGTCATTTTAACGAAGTGGGTTCATTTAAAATGTCGCATGGAAAACAAAAACCGATCAACGTTAGCTTTATGTATCTCTTTCCTAAGAGATTCAAATAGATATCATTTCATTGTTGCTTTTCTGGTTTGTTTGTTGTTTGTTTGTTTGTTTGTTTGATTGATTACTAGGTTTAACGTGTACAAGGCTTGTAATGTTTTTATCTGAAGATAACGTTATATGCACTAATTTAAAAGAATATATTTATCCATATAACCATGGTACTGAGATGCTGTGGTAAAAACGTTATGTTTTGAAAGTGTATTCGTATAATGGTAGGCTACTCCAAGTTGCTCCAGAGAACATGGCCAATCAAACAAACAAACAAACAAACAAACAAACAAACAAGGAAATCGATGTTACTTAGAAAAAACATGTTACATGTTCAAAAAATATAGTATCATGGTATGTTTTGTTAGTATTATTGCAGCTACATCTTACCCATGTCACCCATGATCTGTGATGTCACCGTGTATAATATTTGAAGGCATGTGTTTTTATGCTTTTTGTAGATAGTTTTTTTTTGGACTCTGACCTCTCCATGACCTCATAACAGAAATGTTGAATCGTGTAAGAGCGCAGAAATGGCTTGTCCATCTAATGCTGAGCTGCTCACTTCAGTTAAAACACATTTGTAAATCAACAGAACTCAAAAGTCGTAAACTCCTTAGTCAACTTAGCAGTTCTCAACAACAGTGCATTTACAACTACACAGAGAACAAATTTGAACCTGACAATTTTAACTCAGCTGTTTTATGATTTCAAAATGTGACTTTGTTTTTCCATGCTTGCTTTTTCTTTTGGTGAAATGCGCAAAGAACATGAATCTTTCAGAAGAAGAGGTAGAGTATGACATATGGTCTCATTTCCTCTCCAATAGCATGCTATCACCAATAGCCACTTCCCTTCGTAGTTCTTCCAAATATTTGCAGTTTTATGCACTTCAGAAAGTGTTCACCTCTGTGTGACATCTGTCACGTGACGTTTAGTGGGATTTAATGTTGGCAGATATAGTGTCCTTATAGCTGTGCCCAACAGAGGCTGAAACTGTTGAAGAACTTGCTGGTGCCTGGGTTTTTAAAGTAGCTGATTGTTATTCTAATTTAATACAGAACATATCAAGATACTTAAATAAACGAAACAATTAAGTAAATGCTCAGTGTAATTCTATTGGAGTATACTTTAAATATGTGATTGTCTGTCTTCCTGTCGCTTCAGTGTATGTAACTGCTGCCACCATCCTACGTTTTGCACTTGCAGTATATGCAAATTAATTTACAAATTTCTAGTTGTACAAAATTATAGAGCCATTTTAAGCAATTATATTGGTCAGCCTCAGTGGAAGATTGTCAAAGAATTTAGACTTAAAGTTGGTCAGTTTGCAACAAATCACATGGATTCAGAAGAATTGGAATTTAGCGAATGATTCATAATCTGGTCACTGTAATTTTAGGTTTATGATGCTTTTTTTTTTTGAAGTTTGAAAGCTGCAGTCCTCATTCATTGTAATCGAAAATGCACAAAAAATGACAAGTATGCTATGCAGAATTTCACCTTTTGTGTTCCACAGTAGAACGTTTTTTTATTCACTTTCGCAGGACAATCTTAAGCAATACAATAACCAAAAATAATATACATTTGCTGGATAATTCAAGCCATAGTGCTATTCTTTAAGATAAATGAATTAGTCTGGTTGCACGAACAGTGTGGGATGCGATTGAGGTTTTTGGTAACACTTTACAAAGCACCTAAAAGGACATGGTGGAAAAAATGTATTTCAAAACTTTTGTGTTTGCTTGCAAAACGTTTGCATTCCCCCATGAAACTTTATATTCGCTCGCAAAGAACTCAAAATCTTTGTGAGCAAATGCAAAGTTTCTTGGGGGAATGCAAAACATTTTCGAGATACATAACGCAAAAGCATTGACATACTTTTTCTCCTTAGGGGCTCTGTAAGTTTACAATGTTAGGTTACGCATCTACTAACAATGAGAAATTCATTTGTTACAGTATTTATAAATCTTTGTTACCATTAGTTAAAAAAATACAACTGTTCATTGTTAGTTCTTATTTCATGTCCATTAAAAATACAGCCTAACAGATACAACTTTTGATTTTAGCAAGGTAACTATGATTAATAACTAATGCACTTAAAGGGATAGTTCACCCAAAAATGAAAATTCTGTCATCATTTACTTGCCCTCAAGTTGTTCCAAACCTGTATGAATTTCTTTCTTCTGCTGAACAAAAAAAACCAAGATATTTTGAAGAATATCAGTAACCAATCAATCAAAATAGAACAATATTGTAAAGTGTTAATTAATGTTGTTACCTCGGCAAACACTTAATTCTCTTCTGTTTTCTTTTTTGCCTTATTTATACTCAGACGTTTGAAATGGTGTCATACAAGAGACTCACCCCTGAGGAGGTTCATTTCTCTGGAGCCGCGTTATTGGATCCTGATGAGTCAACAGACACAGATGGGAAGGATTGCGACCCAGAACTCCCCCTGCTGCCCCAGAGCCCTCGCTGCTCCATCACCGCTGCCCTGCTGACCATTGCAGGACTTATTGTGGTTCTCTCTGGTGTCTGGATGCTTGGAACTATATTTTGGTTTCATAATCCACCCTCTACAGATCCCCATAGACTCCCTCCACCCGCCGTGGCTAAAAGTGCAAACGGGACGAGGCTGCAGCCGCAGTCCTGCTGGAAGATTCCCGAAGCGTGGAGGTTTGACTGTTATCCTGAGAGAGGTGTGGTGGTCACGGAGGAGATGTGCCACGCTCGAAACTGCTGCTTCATACAGCACTCGCAGGCTAAGACATCGGGACGGAATGGAGTGCCGTGGTGTTTCTACACACCCGACTTTCCATCCTATGAGTTGGTGTCCGTTATTGACACCGAGATGGGGAAGATGGGAAAACTGCTCCGGAACAAAAAGACATATTATCCAAAAGACATAGATGCACTTCAGCTGGAAGTGCTGTATGAGGAAGACAACAGATTGCGTGTGAAGGTGAGAGCATTTTTGGTCTTCATGTTACCGGCTCTTTGGTCTTGTGATCTCTCTGAATAATTTAGTGATTAATGTTGATGTTGGAAGTCCTAAATACTTATTTTTTTCTTTTAAAATGAATCGAATTTCAGTGGTGAAATTATCTGTTAGCATTCATATCTCTCAGACCACCAAAATGCAAATAAAGATCTGACTAAAAAAAGGGATCCTCAATATATTGGTACCAGATCTGTTGACATTAAAAATAAATAGTTTTAAATTATTATTTAAAATGATTACATATTCAATAATTTAAAGTAAAAGTTTGTAAAGTATCTTATGCTCACCAAGGCCACATTTCTTTGATCAAAATACTGTAAAAACAGTAATATTGTGAAATACTGCATTTTTAAATAACTGTTTTCTATTTTAATATATTGTACAATGTAATTTATTCCTGTGATGCAAAGCTAAGTTTTCAGCATCATTACTCCAGTCTTCAGTGTCACATGATCCTTCAGAAATCATTCTAATATGCTGATTTAATGCTCAAGAAACAATGCTTATAATAATTATCATCACAGTTGAAAACAGTTGTGCAGCTTAATATTTTTGTGGAAAAAGTGATACTTTTTTTATTTCAGAATTCTTTGATGAATTGAAAGTTCAAAAGAACAGCATCATATTTTTTTTAAATAGAAATCTTTTGTAACAATGTAAGAGTATTTATTATTCATCTTTCTATTATCTTTCATAACATTATAATTGTTTTTGCTGTCACTTATGGTCAATGTGATATGTATACTTGCTAAAGTATTAATTTTTTTTAAAATATAAAATTTACTAACCTGAAACTTTTAAACTTTTGTAATGTATGTAATATATATATATATATATATATATATATATATATAGTTATTGGTTATTTAATCTATTTAACTAAAGTAATTTTCAGGTACTTATAATTCAATTACACTGTTAAATTTAATCTTCTCAACCATTTATTTATTATCAGTCTTAACATGACAATAAATAACGGCTTATTAATTGACCAGAATTTTAATATTGCTATGTCCCTTTTAGAAAACTTCTTTAGATATTCATAACTTTGTACATTATTTATTGTTTCATAATATCAATTGTCTCATACAGATAACAGACCCATCTGAAAAGAGGTACGAGGTGCCTATAGATGTTCCCGTGGTTCAGAAAAGAGCATCAAATCCTTCTTACACCGTAGACTTCATCAAAGAACCGTTCGGGCTTATTGTCAAGAGAACGCAGACAGGAACTGTGCTGTAAGTAGTTTTTTTGTCAACTAGCATGAGAAAACGGACATGTCTTTCAATTGAAAATACAATGATTTAATTTATTTTACCATTAGAAATGATGACCAGAAAACTAGTTTAGAGATCTATAGTGTGACCAGAAAACTAGTTTAGAGATCTATAGTGTGACATGTCTCTGTATCAGCATTGATTTATTTAACCTGTATGTTCACATTCCATTAGGCTGAATACATCTATAGCTCCTCTCTTCTATGCGGATCAGTTCCTGCAGATGTCCACATCATTACCGTCACGTTTCATATATGGACTGGGTGAACATCGCTCCAACTTTCTGCATGACGTCCAGTGGAACACTCTCACCATGTGGGCTCGAGATGTTCCACCCATGGTAACACGACTTTTGTCTTCTGATGTAATAATCTGCCAGTGCTCTTTCAAATTTCACAACAAGATTTAAAACACTGAAAACAAGAAGTTTAGAACAATTATTGGCCTTTCATCTAGTCTTTAGGAAAAGTGACACGGTCACATCACAGATTAATAAATGTTCTAGATTGCACTTACTTTTCTGTACTTCTCGATTGTTCTTTCAGGAGCTGACCAACCTCTATGGTGTCCATCCCTTTTATCTATCGGTGGAATCTGATGGAATGGCACATGGGTTTTTCATGCTCAACAGCAATGCAATGGGTGGGTTCATCACACACACATGCACACTTCATTCTAGCATGATCTTGAGGTAATGGTTGAAGCAGTAGTCAGTTTGTTATGTTTGTTTTGCATCTATTTTTGACATGTCATATTTATGATAAGCCTTGTGTTTGGTCATGATAAAACAACCAGCTATTATATAAATATCTTGTGTAATTTTGTGATATTTGTTAACCTGTTGGTTCTGCAAAGGCTTAAACACATTTTATCAGATGTTGTGAGGAACAGTAATTATCTTTATGATAAGTTCGTTCATTAGAAAAAAGCGTTAATATGATTTAACTTGAACCTGCTGAAATGTTCCTATAAATATATTTTCTTTCCAACTGTGCATTCTGAATAATAAATAAATATATTTCCCCACTAACAGCAGCAGTCCAGTGCTCATCTCCTCATTTATGGTGTTTTTCTCTTACTGATCATATTTCATACCTGCTGAGTTTACATTTTTAAAGTAATTTGACTGATAAAAGTATTGCTTGTGTGTGTATTACAGTCTTTTAAAATATTTGAAGGAATGTGTGGGACATGCCTTAAATTGAACAGTTAAATATTTAATTATTAAACAGTAACGCACACAGCATAGAGGAGAATGACAGTCAACTACACAGAATATTAATTAAGAATTTTGGGCATAAACATGTAAATTACAGACAGTAAAATGACTGACAATGAAAAGTGATTAAAATATTGAATACAAATATATTATTCTTATTCATCAGGTCTCACACACTTCAGCGTTGCGGTCACTAGTGTAGACGAGCACTGTCAGCCTGTGGTGAAATAATCATGTATGTTTAACAGCCGCTGCTTTCTCAGATTGGCTTGGGTTAAAACTTCATGGTGTGTTCAATTTGGAAAATTCTTTACACAGTAAACATTAGAATATCTCTTCTCCTGTCTCAGAAAATGTCCAGGGTTTTAAATCTTCTTGCTGAGAACTCATTTTAGGTGGCGTTTAGTCAACTAGGTGACTATAGCACATTGAAAATATACATAACCAGAAATAAATTAGTTGTACTATTTCAAAATGGAAGTGCCTCATGAGTGCAAGTAGTCCATTTTTGTTCCTGAAATGCTCAGTTTTTTTGCCTGTGAATATTTGATTTTGCGGATAATGTCTCAACTTTGTATTAACGTGTGTGAATAATCTCTCATGTAGATGTGGCTCTGCAGCCTGCACCTGCTCTCACCTGGCGTATGATTGGTGGGATCCTCGACTTTTACATTTTCCTGGGCCCAGATCCCATCTCTGTGATTGGACAGTACCTGGATGTTGTAGGTTAGCAAGCCTCATAAGCAGTATTTGATTTTGCACTTTGACATGAATCAGAAGTTGACCAACCAATGATATCATCTTCTCTCATTAGGTAAGCCTGCGATGCCCATCTACTGGGCTCTGGGCTATCATCTCTGCCGATGGGGCTACAAGTCTAGCAACAAAACCTGGAATGTTGTGAGAGAAATGCGGAATTATGGGATACCTCAGGTACTGTACAGTAGCTGTTATATAATTTTCATTAATTATTGGTTTGGTGTAGGTAAATATGGTTCATAGTCAAATGTTTACTGATTGGTTAGAATTTGAAATCAGCTTTAGCTCACTAGATTTGCACTTTCAATAGACATCAAGAAAAATTCAGCACAGAAAATAACGCAAGAAACGTATGCAATAAATGTATATCTGTTTTCATCAGTGTTGTGAACTGAAACTATAAAAAAATGTGTTAATGGTAATTGAAATAAAGTAAAGAAATCTTGATGGAAATCTTATAACTTTAACTTAAATGAATATTAGAAATGTCGCTTTGGCAACTAAATGAAATTTAAATCAATTGATGTGATTAAAACAAACTGACATAAAAATAAATTAAAGCCGTATAGAAAAAAAAAATCAACACAATTGTTAGAAATAGACTCGGCAAAAAAAGAAATGTCCATTTTTCAGGATACTGTATTTTAAAGATAATTTTATAAAATCTAAATAAGCTTTACAGATCTTTATTGGAAAGTGTTTAAACTGTCTTTTCATGCTCGTTCAATTAGCCATAAAGAAATGTTTGCACCTGTGGAACAGTCCTTAAGACACTAACAGTTTACAGGCGGAAGAAAATTAATCTCACAGTTCCAATAACTTAGGACATTAAAGAGACCTTTCTACTAACATTGAAAAACACAAGGAGAAAGATGCCCAGGGTCTCTGATCACCTGTGTGAACATGCCTCTGCTGAAGGGAGGCATGAGGACTGCAGATGTGGCCAGAGCAATAAACTGCAATGCCCATAATGTAAGACGCTTAAGACAGTGCTACAGGGAGACAGGACGGACTACTGAGCCTCTTTACAGTGCCAAACCACCTGTAACCATGTGTCCCCCCAGATGAGATATGAGATATTTACGCATAATAACCAATTTGTAAACAAGCATGGTATACAAAAACTCTACTTGTTGTACTTGATCCTTGCTGACACGCAACGAGAAGTATGATTTCTGATTTTTTTTTTTAATGAACCACAGAAGAACACTGACTTAGCATTATGCATTTAGCAAAATGACTAATTATAAATTGTACAAAGCAAATTGATTATTTGTTTAATCTTTCAGGACGTTCAGTGGAATGACATTGACTACATGGATCGTGCTCTAGATTTTACTTATGAGCCTATGAACTTTTCCACCCTACCTGATCTCGTCAAAGACCTTCACGTACATGATCAACACTACGTCATGATTCTGGTACACACTCACACACGCACTCACTTTGATTGACTATGAGCTACACCTTTGGTATCTCTACTAGGAAAGCTAAATGATCTTGAAGGGGATAGGGGAATTTACTTCATACTTTAAAAATAAGTTTACTGTACCAGCATTTCGGCAGTACCGGTAGTACCAAGCACCCGGTATTATCGGTACCCGCTGTTTTCAAATTGTTGTTCATGTTGGTTTGAGCACTCTATTACAGATGAGACAAAACAGGACACACAAGTACTAAATTCAAGTTTTTGCTCTGGTAACGAAATTGGTACAGAAAACCTCAAAATCTTTCTGGTATTAATACCGACTACTGAAATTTGGTACCGTGGCAGTTTCATACATCCACTAAAAATCACCAGTTGGTTAAAAGTCATTGCACAAATGACTCATAAAAGTGAAGTTAGTCTCCTGCATCATTTGTTTGAAGATGGCTTGGTTTGAAATGCAATGACTTTCATGTTCCATGTGGCTTAAATCATTTGTGGGGACTGTCAATAGATTTATTTGCAGAAAGCAAATCAACTAAAAATCAAAATGAGAGGAACTTGTATGTTCTGTGGGTTTATTAAACATCCATATGACACTCTTCCTCATTCTGCTCTCGTCTCTTTTGTGTTGCATTAGAATCACACTGACAGTCATGAGGCAGATTTGGCAACTGAATGTTTCACATGCGGTTAAGACCATAACTAAAGCGTTTGGATGTGTCACTGTGGATTTGGCTGAAGTGGGCTTGAGTTAAACTGCAGTTTGTGTGTTTGTCTTTTTTGCGCTTCCTCATCAGGATCCCGGGATCAGTAGCTCTCAGCCGTCTGGCTCCTACTGGCCGTTTGATGAGGGGAAGAAGAGAGGCATTTTCATCAATGATTCGAATGGAGACGTCCTTATTGGGAAGGTACATTGAGTTTTTTTGTTTTAAGAAGTCACTTATGCTCACCAAGGCTGCATTTATTTGATCAAAAATACTGAAAAAATATATATATATGCAAAATATTATTGCAGTTTAAAATAACTGTTAAAATAACTTTTTCCTGTGATGCAAAGCTGAATTTTCAGCATCATTACTCCAGTCTTCAGTGTCACATGATCCTTCAGAAATCATTCTAAAATGCTGATTTTGGTGCTCAGGAAACCTCTCTGTTAAAAACAGTTGTGCTGCTTCAAGTGTAGTATGTAGTAAGAGTAGTATGTTCAAGTGAACAGCATTTAATTAAAATAGAAATCTTTTGCAACATTATAAATGTCTTTACTGTAACTTTTTATTAATTGAATGCATCCCTGCTAAATAAAAGTGTTAATTTCTGAAAAACAAATGTGCTGACCCCAAAACTGATGAAATGATCTCATGTCCAGATGAATACTACAGACTTTTCCACAATGATTTCATTCCTTATTGGTTGTGGAATAAATGAATCATGGCTGACGACACGAGTAAACATTTCTCCAATTGCATCGTAACCAATAAACTTAAGTATCATGCTGCATCGCACCAATAGGTTACAATATGAAGTCCAACAAACAGAAACTAGTAATTAGAAATTAAATAGAATTTTGTGCTTGGAAGATTAAAATGTTTATGATTAAACAAAATTAAATCAGAATGTAGTAATTATGAATATTATATGTGACTTGACTGCAGATATTTTTGCTCTTTTCTAAGGTCTGGCCAGGACTCACTGCTTTTCCAGATTTCTCCAATCCAGACACGCATGAATGGTGGTACCAGAATCTGCAGAGGTTCCATGACAAAGTGGCATTTGATGGCGTGTGGATTGTATGTTGTGCATTTGTATTATTCCTTGTTTGATGGTTCATTATTTGTAGTTAGCCAAGCATTGATCTTGCTTTTTAATATATACTCTTCTTCTTTCTGTCTCTTCCTCAAGGATATGAATGAGCCATCTAATTTCTTTGATGGATCACTGAATGGATGTCCAGAGAATGAACTGGAAAATCCTCCCTACACACCAGGTATCAGTGTGTTCGCTATTATGTGGACATTAATCTACATTATTCATGCAACGTTTCTTCCACCAATAAGACATGGTATTGTCTGCTGTAGGTATTCTGGGTGGTACATTAAGGGCCAAGACTGTGTGTCTATCTGCACGTCAGAAAATCTCCTCTCACTACAACATACACAGTCTGTATGGACTCATGGAATCTAAAGCCACTGAAAGGTACACACAATCACACAAAAATACATATACTACCATTCAAAAGTTAGGGGTTGATGATATTTTTTTTTATGCTTTTGAAATGTTTTTTAATGTCTTTTCTGCTCACCAAGGCTGCGTTCCTTTGAAAAATAATGTAAAAACAGTAATATTGTAAAATGTCAATCTTTTAAATAGAAATCTCTGTGACTTTCAAAAAAGTGTTAATTTCTTCTTCGTGTTAAATTCTTATAACCCCAAACTTTTGTCAAAAATGTTTTGTTATTTTTAAAGAAAGATGGCACTAGCACACCCCCCCCCCCCCCCCCCCAAAAAAAAAGTATTTGGACACTTTCTGTTCATCAAACGGTAGTGGATCATGTCCATCTGTGTTTCTCAGTGCTTTGAGGAAGATCACAGGGAAGCGTCCCTTCGTCATTTCCCGCTCTACGTTTCCCAGTCAGGGCAGGTATTCGGGCCACTGGCTCGGAGACAACAGGAGCCAATGGAAAGATCTGGTCACATCTATACCAGGTATAAACGCACACTCTCTGCTGAGGTCAGAGATAGTCCCATATAGTGTTGTATTGACTACATATTCACTAACCTTTTTATTTTTTTTCAGGTATGCTGACATTTAACATCCTGGGCATTCCTCTTATTGGGGCAGACATCTGTGGCTTTGGGGGCAGCACCACAGAAGAACTGTGTGTCCGATGGACCCAGCTCGGAGCTTTCTACCCCTTTACAAGAAACCACAACTCCATAGATGAACAGGTGAACTGTCTTCCATCCAACCAAACACTGTTATGACTCTTTATTTAGCTTTAGACTACAGCAAAATCAGCAACTGGTCACATCTCATAATGCTAAGATACGCGCTGCTTTAGAGTATCTGCTGTGTTTTTCAACTGTTTTCATCTTATTGATTTTCTGCGGTCTTGAGGCGTTTTTGTCTGTTCATCTGATTAGTTACCCATCTGTCTGTTGTTTTGCCAGTACAATATCATCTGCATTCCAAAGGCAAGACTCTGAAGGATTAACAGTTTTGTCATTTTCACAACAGGATCAGGAACCAACTGCATTCAGTCCTGCAGCTCGTACAGCAATGAAAGAAGCCATCCTTCTCCGTTATTCCCTGTTCCCACATCTCTACACACTCTTCCATCACGCACACATCAGTGGACACACGGTCGCCACACCACTGCTCTTTCAGTAAGATAAACACATGTGAATTCAAACCCTTATTGTATGTGCATTTAATTCTTAAAGGAATAGTTTTCTCCAAACCATGGAGTTATATAGCAGCATCTAAAGACAGAATTATCATTTTAAGTGAAATAGATACAGATCCAAGCACATAATATTCATAATTTCAGGAAGATGTCTACTTTAATGGACTTCTTTGCATATAATCACGTCTGTGCTGTGTTTTAGGTTTCCTACCGATGAGAAGACATATGGGATAGATAGACAGTTCCTATGGGGAAAGAGTTTGATGGTCACGCCCGTTTTGGAGGCAGGACGAGAATATGTAGTGGGATATTTCCCTAAAGGTCTCTGGTACGATTTTCACACCGTAAGTCACATCCTCTCTCGAAACCCTTTTAGAAATAGAAACTCACAATTCTTTTACTTTGTAGTCTCATACAACATTGATATATATTTGTTTGTCACAAACAGGGTGACTCATTGGTAAGCAGAGGAGAAGAGATCAAACTTCAGGCTCCAATGGACAAAATCAACCTGCATCTTAGAGAGGGTTCCATCATACCTACACAGGTGAAAAAGAATCACATTAAATACACATTCATACATTATTGGTTTTCAGTTAATGCTGACAGACTTCCTTAAGTAATTTATATGTAATTATTTATAAATATAATCCAGATGTTATATATAATAAATACATTTCCTGTTAAGGAGGTTTTCTCCATTTACTATTTTTGCATATTATCATAATAAATACATCATATGCTTAATAGTTAATAATGGTTCATATTATAATCATAAATATTGAAAACATTTTTAAAAATATCTAAATGCATCACGTTTCGACAAAAATATTGAGCAACTGTTTTCAACATTGATAATAAGAAATGCTTCTTATGCAGCAAATCAGCATATTAGAATGATTTCTGAAGGATCATGTGACACCGGATACTGTAGTAATGATGTTGAAAACGGTTGTATTAGGTACAATATAAATTACATTTTAAAGTCTATTAAAATCTGTTTTAAATTGTAATATTTCACAATATTACTGTTTTACTGTATTTTTGATCATGTAAATGCAGCCTTGGTGATCAGAAGAGACTTCAACATTAAAAATCTTAATTATTCCAAACTTTTGACCCCCATTGTATATATACATTTTAATTAATAAATGATCTGTTAAGGAAGTCTTTGTTTGATGTCTGGGTAATTTATGTATCATTAATTTGATACTTTAAGGAAGTATTTACGAAATAATTTACTAGTAGCAGTAGTGTTGGCTGTGATCTGTGTGCATGTTTACTTGAATTTTGTTCTATATGTTTGTGTTTCAGAGACCAAACACCACCCTGTGGGTGAGCAGCGGTCAGCCCCTTCATCTGATTGCAAGTCTGAGCGAGGACGGTCTGGCTAAGGGTGATTTGTATTGGGATGACGGAGAGACCATTGACTCATATGAGACTGATCAGTACGCTTACATCTATTTCACAATAGAAAAGGTACAGAAAACCGTTCACCTTTACTGAAGCACACCAGAATGCTTTACTTTCAGTAAGCTGTCATTAGATCCTCATACTATGGGCAGAGTATAAAAGGTTATTTATTCATCTGTTTTACATGCTGTCTCTCACATTACATGTAATCACCTCTTTTCTCAAATACTCAGTTTAAACACATTTTTATTCAATTTGTTTTATTAAATGCATCACTTGCTTGTTCTTAAATGTTTCTGTAAACAATCATGCTGTCAACTACTTGTGTGTGTGTGTGTATGTATGGATATAATAATCTTTATTAATGGTCTTCAGAACACAATGAAATCAGAGGTGCTGCATAATCATGAGGAGGCTACTTACATCACTGTGGAAACCGTTTCCTTTTATGGGGTGAAGGCAGAGCCAGAAAATGTAACAGTGAATTCACAAGAGGCAGCATTCACTTACCTTGACAATCAGGTAATATACTTTAATATTGTTTTTAGGAAGCTACTGGTTATAAATACTGTGATGATTGTGCATATTTAGTTATCAGGTTAAATTAGAATTTTGAACGGTTTGCAGTAAGTTAGAAGAATAAAATGTAAATGTTTAGTATGTTCATCTGCAGTTATCTGATACTCTATAAGCTTTCATTAGGCTTAGGCTTTGTTGAAAATAATTTGAAATATTTGTCTGTGGTACACTGAATTACAAAAAAATAGTTTTTTTGGAGTTTTGGAATAGTTACAAATTTCCATCTGGCCGGCAGTAGTACTTTTTTAAAGAAAGAAATGAGTTGGATGAGTTTTTGGGCCGTCAAAGCCACAGCAGTGATGTCTGAGAATTCAGTTGAGTCCAATTAGATATTAATATTAAAAGGTAAGATCAGATGTTTTATCAGGCTATTATTATTTTTACATTTAGATGCATATGCATGGCAGGAGGATATGCTTTTATATTTTGCTTAAAATAAGTATCTGCTAAAAACAAACACTCTACATAATCAAGACGCCCTCATCATGAGCTGAAACCAAAGTTAACTTCTAATTTCGAAGTCTTTCTTTGCCATCTACAAATAATTTCCCAAATTCTAACATTTATGAAAAGCTGTTAACATGGTTAAATAATGCTATATGTAGATAAAAAAAATTTCTTTGTCAAAAAAAAAACTACAAAAAAGGCATACATGCATGTCAGATGAAAATAATTGTATTTGCTGCATTCTTGTTTTCTTCAGTGTTTAAGCTAAAGTAGTAATCTATTTTGCTGTTGGCTGTGTTTCTGCTACTGTTGTTAAAATAACTGCGTCATCTGCAGTTTATAATGTGAATTTATTTAAACAGTAAAAATTTAAACAGTAGAAATGGTAAAATGGTGCTACCGTTGTCATTATGTCTCACCCTCCGGTTGGAACCAAACCAGGGTTCGGAACCCTGAAATTGAATTTGAAAAATATCTAAAAATAAATCAATTAAAAAAAAAAAACCTTACATGTATGCAAAATGAGCATTAAAGAAATGAATTTATTGTCTTTTGTCTGTCTAGGTGCTGACAGTAACAGACTTGGGTCTGAACCTCAGTCATAACTTCACAATCAGTTGGATGTAAACGTGAATCATCAGTGCTGATTCTGCTGAAATCATGATCTTAACATTCAGCTGACATTATCTCAGTACTGGTTCCAGCCTAAAATCAAATATGAACCAGAAAGGATATGACAGATTATTGATTGTATGTTGAATTTCTCATGTGCACTTTAAGTGTACTCTTTATTATTGACCCAACAGTGGTCAGTTGCACTCAGAGGAATTAAAACCCAAGGGAAGAAGTCTGTATTTTGATTAAGTCATTTGTTTGATCTGTTGAATGGATAGATATTTTACCTATGATGTTATATTACTGCCAGTTATTGCTGATATTGTTTCTAGAGCAGAAAGATTGTTCTTCTATTTTAAACCTTTTAATTAAATGTGAATTAAAGCTCCTCGTCTTAAAATAGTTTGCCATGCCATCAAAACCTATAATTCAAAATGAATTTGAGCATCTTAAAGCAAATATTTTGTAGTGATTCAATGGACCAACAGAACAAAAACAACTGCAAATTCAAAAGTGATCCTGCCGAATTCATAACCTTTCAGATTTTTCCAAATTGTGTTAATATTATTTTGAATTGCATGTGTATATATTGTTCCGGATATGCTGATGCTGCGGAAATGCATGTTTAAGCTTTAGTTAGCAAACATCATTTCCATGTAATGACAGGCTTGTAATTAACATGATCCATTATGTTCAGCGATAGAAACTTATGAATCGTTTGTTTTAATGCCCAAAGTGATTAAGTCTAAAATGTTAAACCATGAAAATATTATGGAAGTAAATCACTGTACAGTATTCATCAAGGCTAAAAGAGGCATAATTGTGCAGTATTTTGTAAACTGCTACCACATTCTGTCGATATTACCATTTATAGCATAACATTGTGCCTTATATTTAATCAAAGCTGTGATTCAACATTCAGTGGCTTTAATGTGAATGTATAAAACCCTCTGTTTGAAAACACTGGGCTGCTTTACAACTTTTAACAAAAAAGTTCAAATGTAAAGACGTGTGCTCCTAAAACTGAAGCTAAAAGATATATCTATATGAGTGAACGAGCCAGTTTAAGGCTTCTTTTTCTTTAAATGACCCTGAACAAACTGCTGTACAGTTTCAGAGGACATACAGGGTAGTGTGCAATAAAATTCAAAGTGTTCATCTTTTCTCTTGTGTTTTTTCTTTTGTTTTGAGGCAGTCACTCTAAGAAAAAAGGTACGAAAGCTGTCACTGGGGCGGTACCCTTCCTTTTAGGTCAGTGTACTTTTTGAAAAAGTAATGCCCCAGGGACTTTTGTACCTTTTTTCTGTAGCTATCACCTAAACACCATAGAAACCACCCAGAATACCTTAACAACATGTTAAAAACAACTTAGCAAATATTTAAGTAAAAGGCCATATGTGTTTCTTTTTATCATTTACCTCCATTGGTCTTCTTGGTGTCCAGCATGTATGAACTTTTTAAACCACGGCATGTACTCACACCCGAACCTAACATACCTGATTATTTTATGTCTTGCAGTCAGAGCTATAGTTATATGTGGTCAGGTTATTGCTATGAAACTGGTTTTGGAGGCACTTCCTTCACTTTGTAATGGGAAATGGCTTTTCTCAGCTCAGTGCAGAGCCCTGAGGAAAAGTCAGGAGGGGAGATGACATTCTACAACGGGGGTCCTGTTTCTAGATCAGGAGGCTCTCTGCACACGCAAGGTCTCTCGCTCGCTCTCCCTCTCTGCCGTGCGCGCGCTACGCGGTTTGGAGCACAGTCTCTGTCTCGCCTGCACGCTCGCTCTAGATTCCGGGGGGTTTTAACTAATTTGCGGTATAACTAGACGATCACGAGTGGCTCAACTGGTAGATCTATAGATAAACTCATCTTTCAGGCATTTGACCGACCGGGTTGACACTTCAGCGTGAGAAATCGGGGGTGTGGCGTGTGCGCGTGCAGTGAAACCTATCAAATGCGCGTGTCTCACGGCCAATGCGTGAGAGTTGGCAACTCTAAGTGACAAACAGACGCATCAAAAAGTACATAAAGAGATTGTAAAACTACTTCATATGAATAGAGCGGTTTAGTCCAAATTTTCTGAGAAGAAACGATCGCTTCATATAATGAACAGATTGAATTTAGGCTTTTATTTACGTTAACATTCATCAACTCACACACATTTGTGGTAAACAGAAGCTCAAGCATGCTCGCATGTTACTGTTTTTTTTTCAGTGTTTGTTTAAAAAAAAAAAAACTTTCGACCAAAGTTAGATTTTAGTGTACAATAAACCAGAGCATGAAAGCAATTACCAACAAGATTCTGTTTGGACCTTGAGCATTTCTGTGGTGTTGTTTTTTTAAGTGTATCTGTCTTTAAAAACATTTGATAAACATTTTCTTCTTCTTCTTCTTGTTAAGAATTGTTGTAAACCCAGAGCTGATAGCCAAACGTAGCTTTCCCTGTGAGTGAATCTGCACGTCTGAACCTTCAGCTTTCATCTCACTGACACAAGACCTGTTTGAAGATCAGAGCCAGACTTTTGCTTCCACATGCAGTATGATACGACAGCCAGTTGAAAGCCATGTTTTCTGTATGGGCTGATGCAAGCAGAAAGAAATAAAGCCAAAAAACAAAACAAAAAGAGGGACAAAAATAGAATTAAGAATGGTAACTTTCATTTCTTGATTGGTTATTAATTAAAAAAATCCTGCATGTATAAAAGTGTTTTCCGAAGGTCCAAACACAATTATGAATACATGAGCTTCCTCTGACAAAAGATTTCCATAAATTAACAAAATAATCATCACGATTACTTTTAAAACATGACAAAATGCAGCAGACCAAGTTAATGGTCATAATTACTACAGTGCAAATGTGTTTTTGACAAATTAATGATGAATATGAAACGTGTCAAAGCGAGCGCCTGTCATTATCCACTCCATTCCCCTTGCAATAGGGCTATTCTACAGTGAGAAAACATTGACTGTTAAAACGGTGCTATAATAAATGGCACTCGGATATAAAATATGACATTCCCAGTTGAAGATTTTGTGGTTATTTTCACTACCGTACAGAAGTTTGTGGTTGGTAAGATTGTTTTATGTTTTTGAAAGAAGTCTCTTGTGCATCAGGTGTGTTAAAAACCTAATTTCAACAAAAACAGCATTGACTGCATTTAGCAAGTTTGCTCTTGCAAGAAACCAAATAATAATACAATGAATGCGCAACAAACACTAATTCTGGAATGTTGCTTAATTTACTTCACAGCAGATTTACATGCATTGTCTGTGTAATACCAGTTTAATACGCTAATTGGAAATCATTGCCATTCATTTTCCTCAAAATGAAATGTTTATTTTGGCAGTAAATACAGAATAGCAGAAGAAAACAACCACACACTCCCCCTCATTCCCTGTGTATATTGAGGGCTTCAGAGATAACAGCTTCCAGATGTTCCTTTCTTAGCTGCCAAAGAAGTGACATTATCCCATGAATTGTTGTCTTTCAGTCATTTTTTTTTCTGTCACCATGTTTAGGTAACCCACAGCGTTTTAGAGAGGCAGAAACATTTTATCACACTCATACACACAGTGCAAGAGTTTGTTGGAAATGGTTCACTTGCTCTTTTAAACATCTCTTGGCATACAATCTCAGCATTTCTAACTAAAAAGTATGTATATCTGTGTATTAAAGTGAAAGCAGCGTAATATACAATGCTAAATGCTGTTACTATGAATCAAACAACAAAAGAAAAATAGAAAATGACTCACTGCACTTGATTGAATAAGTTTAGTAAAAATGTCTTACTTGAATACTGCTGTTAAATGCTCTGGCGAGGAGATAAACATGGCGGACTGTGTACAGCTCACTCAGGGCGTCAGCAGTCGTGGGCGGGGCCTAATGTTGTGTCACATTGCTTGTTCTGAGACTTATGATTTATGGGGATTAAAAAAAGGAGTGGGTAATTTTTTTTTTACCATTTTAGGATGTAACGGTTCAGATTACTTGAGGTTCGGTTTTTGTCGCGGTTTTTGGGTCACAGTTTCGGTACGGTACGTGCTATGTGCTATGTTCAGGGGCAAAAAGACTACTCTCAAATAAAAATGAAGAAGATAAGAATAATCAAACTACAAGCAATGGCACAAATAAATACACTAGAGTAAAGAAAAAAAATGATTTTGGGTTTTTTTAGGTATATCTAACAGTTTTCTGGTACGCAAATTGAACTAAGTAATCTAATGTAAAATCTTCACTGTAGAAATTAAATAAAGATTAATCATTATTAAAGTTACAAAAGCTATTCATTCAAGAGCAGTGATTTCCTTGTCATTTGTTGTTTGATTAACATTAAAAACACAGAGAGCAGGAATATTAGGCTGTTGTCACTTTAAGACCTGATGCACAGATCCAGTATACTAATACTGATACACTGTTGTCTTTCTCTAATGTTTACGTTCACTTAAGACATAACATAATATGTTTGCTTGGATACTTGCCAAGACAGGCATGTTGACAATTTTTGTGCGAATTTGTCTGTTCAAGCACAAGATTTGAAAGAGAACTCAACATTTATGCATTTGAATGTTTAAATTGGCAAGTCTTAATGAGTTTAGTTTAAACACAGATAGCAACGTGTGCTAGTCAGGTCTCACCTGCGCTCGTGAGCTATCAACACCAGGGTGATAATGGCGTCATACATGACTGGTAATATTAGAGCATAAATGGCACTCGTATTGAACAAAGTTTAAGGGAAGCCAGAATGCATAGAGCCTAACTCTGCCAACACACATTTATGTTCAAACACCATGTAAAAGTGAATTATGAATAATAGGTCACCTTTAAACTCCAACCATGAAGACATCATAACTTCAGATGTTGAAATCTGTAAGAAAAAAAATCAATTGGTGTAGGTTAATGAAAACCAAAAGCATTCAACATAACAAATGTGTTATGTATATATTAAGGCGGTATTATCATCATTTTTTGGACATCTTCAATTTAGGAGGCCTTTTTTTGTATACTTTTCAGTAGTTCCATATAAATCAAATTACCATGACATTACCATCTGGTACCATGCCATTTCTGTAAGGGAAGTCCTTTAAAAACGTTTAACTTAAACTCCACCCATGAAGACGTCATAATAACTTGCAGGAGTTTCAGGGGTTTCTCAACTTCAGCTGACAGTGAACTAACTGAAAACTACCCAACTATGGTCTCTTACTGACATCCATTTGTCAAATAAAGAATGACAACCATTCCAAGTCTTCATATGTTTGTACACATTCTATATGTGCCTATACATATCTATTCTAAATTCTGAATGTTTTATTGTGAACATGTATTCACTAAGAGCAAAACATTGGCACATGTTGATAATTAAATATGAACAAATAAGTAAGTTTTAAAGTTGGTTTATACCTAAAAATGTATACGGTTTATACAATACAAATCTTAAAATAGTTAGAGGTCAATCATGTCTAAAGTGCAAGTTTCGATTTGTTACTTCCTTGAGTGTCACTCAGCGAGATTAGACACGTCCAACCACACATACAGAGCACAGCCAAGACACACCCATAAGAACATAACCAACACCACCTGCATCTGCAATAATGCAGGATTATCTGTCAGAGCTTTACAGAAATATAAAGCATGTACACTATTTAGTCTTACATTGCGCATTGTTTTAAACACAACATAAAGTGTTTGGACAATAACAGCTCACTTTGCAAAATAACAAACTGAAATTAGAAACAAAATATCAGACAAAGTGGCATTTATTTTAAGGAATGGTCTGAAGTACACCTTTTCCTAAATAAGTTTGTGTGTGAAATGAGAAAGGAACACATACTGTTCAAAATTTAGTATATGGACACTTTCTGGTTGTCAAAGGCTAAGCAAAGTCTTTCAAGGATATTCATATATCCGTTATATCTGTAGTTTTTGGTATAACATTCTCAAAGTTATTGCAATGAACTACAGCTGGTAGGTCACCTGTGAGAACTTGAGGGGAAATTACTTCATACATGCACAAATAAAAAAGATCAAAGCATAATTAGTTTGGACTTGGTTTGATGTTTTTTAACTAATAAAATAGTATTAGAAGATTTTCCAATATTACCATAGCACTTGCCATGGAGCAAGCATGTTTTGGTAGGCTACCTTATGTAAGTTCTTGCTTGGTACATGAATATGGAAATCATTCAGTTCCATATAAACCAAATTACCATGACATGTTGTACCATAGCATTTCTGTAAGGGAAGTCCTTTGAAAGCGCTTACCTTAAACTCCACCCATGAAGACGTCATAATGACTCTTCCCAGGACTTTCAGGGGTTTCTCAACTTCAGCTGACGGTGAAATCACTTGGTGTGTGGGTGAAACCCCAAAAGCGTTTAACATTCAGCATTCACCTCGCTTGTAGACCCCATTAGGAGGAGGCCATTTCAGAATCCGTGTTCAGTTTAAAGTTCTAGTCCCGTGTTGAATCGCAGTCGCACCATGGCTGCAGTGAAAGCGCTTCAACAGTGGTGCAAAATCCAGTGTGGAGGATACCGGGACGTGTCGATCACTAACATGACCACATCTTTCCGGGACGGTTTGGCTTTCTGCGCTTTAATTCACAAACACAGACCGGACTTGATGTAAGTAACATCCCCCACTGAACAAACGCGCGGTTCTGCTTTGTGCCCAGTAAAAGCACAGCTCCTGAACTTTAGACGAACGTTTAAATGCTAAACATTCGAACGAAGAGTTATACCTCCTATCAGACTTCAGAACATTTAGAATTGTGGCTCAAAACAAAAGACATTTTGAACTTATGACGAGGGCATAACACTTAAGAACATTTAGAACCTAGATGGGATATAAAAGTTGTAATATGATGGGAAACTTTTACAATTTTTAGACCTTAAGTTAAGAACTTTATAATATAGGAACAGAACATTGGTACTTTTAGTTGCCTACCATTATTTAATGTTTAGTCCATGATTTAGAACCAGAACTTTTACAACTTACATCGCAACAGAACTTAGTACAAGAATAGGCTATTGAATTCAGAATTAGATGTTGAAACTTTTAGAACTTTAGATGACATTAAAACTTTTTTTTAGAAACCTATTTTACATCTTGGGAAATTAATTGTGCTTGACATACTCAAACTTTGTGTTTACGTCTTGAAACATTCTAGTTGTTTCAAGTGAGCATCTGGCACTTGTTTGTTGGCACTGCATTGGTACATGCTTGTGGTTTGTGTTTGTTTTAGTTTAAGATTTACATTGTTAATAATTTTATTTGGCATGGGAAATTCCCTTTTTTTCCCCACTCATTTTCACTTTGCTCTCTTGCAGAGACTTTGACTCTTTGAGTAAGGAGAATATTTACGAAAACAATAAACAGGTAAGATATTGTTCACTTTATAATATTATCTCTTTATCAACTTTTATCACTTTTTTCACTAATTTCCATTACCACTATTTTTAATTTATGGCATTTATCCAGAACATTTTATTCATTTAGATGAACTATTTTTTATTTTATTTTCTGATATCATATCGGTCTCCACAATAGTTAAAAATACACTTTTCCTCATACTGTATGACTAACAGCCCTTCAAAGTGATCATCAGCAATATGAAAAAGCAGATTAACGTTTGGTACCATTCGCTCTTAAAAATAAGGGTTCCAAAAGAGTTTTTTGCAGCAATGCCACATTTGATTCCCCAAAGAACCTTTTAGTGAACAGTTCTTAAAGGGACAGTTCACCCAAAAATGAAAAATTTACTCAAACCTATGAATTTCTTTCTTCCTGCTGAACACAAAAGAAGATATTTTGAAGAATATGTGAAAACAAACAGTTTATGGATCCCATTGAATTCCATATTATGGAAAAAAATACTATAGGGTTGATCAACTGTTTTGTTACTGACTTTCTTCAAAGTATCATCTTTTGTGTTCAACAGAAGACATAAATTCATACAGTTTGGAACAAATTGAGGGTGAGTAAATGATGATAAAATTTACGTTTTTGGTTAAACTATTTAAAATAACCTTTTTCCTTAATAAAGAACCTTTATGGAAAAGTCTCGGTCCTCTTTAAGGTAAGGGCCTTTAAAGGTCTTATAAACTTTTAAAGTCCCCCTGTCAATTGTATCCCTTAAAACTCATATTTGATCACCAAAATTACATATTCAAAAGTTTTTTTTTTCCATGAAAAAAGTTTCTTCATGCCTTTAAATAGCATGAATGTAACTAATTTAGTATACAGAGTTCTATGAATATGCAAATTATCCCTGCCTCCACTCACTCCCACCAGCTCAGAGATCCACTCCTTGAGGATCACAAGTTGACCTGATTGGTTACAAGGTAGTTTGTGACGTCAGAAACGAGACTGTTCAATACATGTTCATTGAACAATCAATGCCTATAAAGAACCTTTTGTTTTTTAAGAGTGTCTGTACTAGGGTTCTTGGATTGGATATGCAGCTCTTCCAGGTTAAAGTCATTGATACATTATAAGTTCTTCAGTCTTCATTCCCACAAAAATGTTTTCCTAAAGAACTAGAGAATCAAAGTTCTTTGTGAAATATAAAAATGCTCTCTTATGGCCTCATGTAGTAAAAATGTTTTGGTATTTGTAAGAGAGCAGATCAACAACTTTCAGTTTTTTGGGAAATGTCTTCATTCCAAGTAGATCCCCCATCATTTTAACAGTTAGTCTGTTTCCTAGACCTCTCGTGGGGCTGTTTGATCCATGTGGTTGACCAAGGCTAAGATGTGACCGATTGGATGCATACTCCAGGCCTATTCTGAGTCACGTTGTGCTGTTGTAGACCATTATAAATCATCATCTGCACACACTTGCGTTCCTATTTCCATGGAAAAAGGAAGGCTGTCCAGAACCCTTCTGTTGTGAAAGAGAGAATACAATAATGAAAGTACTGCAAAAGAAAAGTTAATGAATAGCTTTGCGTGCTTGTAAGGAAGACATTCTCTTTCCAAAATAAGTTTGTGTGTGAGATAGTGAAAGTGTTAAGATAAGGTAATGCATGGTTTACAGGGTGGAGATAAAGTATAAGGTAAACAGAAACCTGGCACTGACTAAGAGTTCAACGTTTTGTCAAACACATAATGGCGCAAAAGTAATGAAATGTTTTGTCCCCTCTAATTGCTGTGCTGTTTTATAAATAAGGAAAATATGTATGTATAAAATACGCTGTGTACAAAATATATATGTCTTAACATTCTCAGTTATTAGATCTGTAGTGATTCTCAGTGTTTACATTTAGATTTGTGGTCTTTGAATCGCATTTCCTCTTCTGTGAGTTGTTGAATGAATCTTTACAGACAAATGCCTCCCCTTATTCCTCGCAATCTAGATTTTATCTAGATTTCCCCCCCCCCCCCCTCTCTCTCCGAGGTCATGTCTGCTCTTGTTTATTTTTGATCTAAGTTTTTTGTTTGTTTGTTTGTTTGTTTGTTTTTTTCTCCCAAAGAAATCCAGGCCAAGTTCACATTTTTGTGTGTGCATAATGGCATGGAGGAATTATAGTTCTTCCTCTGGATGGAAAATCACCACAAATTACAAACTTTTTCCCAACAGTTCATCATTGTAAAATATACATAAGATATGTGTCAAAGTTGATTTGGTGACATTCGCACCGTTATTAAATAGTATAACACTGATCAAACATTCCACAGAAAACAAAACTTGTTAAAAAACTTCCTAAGTTTTAATAGCTAATGTCAATCAATATGTTCTGTGTAAGAGCTGATAAAAGCAGAAATATAGTTGTTTAATTAGTAAAAAAAAAAAATTTTTTAAATGTAATATTATTGTCTAGTTCCCCTTGTATATTCTATAAGTTAATATTCATTAACACACTGCATTGTTTTTTTTCCCCCCTTTTGCAGCCTGCAGATATCAAAGATATGTTAAAATTTGGAATGATTTTGCAGATCTAGCACTTGATCATAGGGGTATATTAATATACTTTCAATAAGAAATCCTCTAATTGTTCTTCTACACAGATGTTCCAGCGCAATGTCCACACACACACTGAAACACCCTTAGTGCTGAGAGTTAAATCCCACTTGTGAAATTCTTACACCCTACATTATTTTATTTTATTTTTTACCAGGCTTTCGAGGTGGCAGAGAATGAGTTGGGTATACCTGCCCTTCTGGATGCCGAAGACATGGTGGCTCTAAAAGTGCCTGATCGACTCAGCATTCTGACCTATGTGTCCCAGTACTACAATTATTTCCATGGACGTTCTCCCAGTAAGACATGCATGCGCACATGAACATTATTTTTCACACATTTTATATTGTTGCGGCACCTTTCTTCCCAGTCTGTCAGTAACACTGTGATGAGATTCTCAAAATCATTGTAAGCTAAGTTGATCGTAGAGAGGGCTTATGATGTTTTGTGGAATCGCAGTCCAGTTTAGTTCCGGTCTTTATGAAGCCCGTAATTCCGAAAAGCACAATGTGCTCTGATTGGTCGGCTGGAGCAGTGTGCTGTGATCATAGGTCTACATCTTTGAGCGTGTTTGGGAAATCTCACTCCCCTTTTCATAACCGCGAGTTTAAACACACTACGAGTGCAACTCAACCAGGGAAACTCAAGACTACAATCGAGGCATTTCGGGGAGTTCAGAAATAACACTCTCTGGAGTCACTCTGTGCTTTGTAACTTTGGAGACCTTTTTAATGCTCAAACACCAACATTACACCCTAAAGCATGATAGGCACAAAAAAGCACAATAGGTCCTCTTTAAAAAACATGTTTACCATGTGGTCATTTTTTAGCATTGCTAAAACATTTCACTCTTTGGATGTGCAGTTGGAGGTATGGGTGGGATTAAAAGACCAGCCGAAGGGTCTAATGAAGCGCCATCTGAGAAGAAGAACCAACCTGTCACAGCTAAAGTTTTCACCTCACCTAAACCAGCCACAGAGATTAAGACGCCAAAACCGGTAAATGAAAATAAGGTACAATATGTAATTTATCTGAGATTTGTCACCTCATATAGGAACTTTAAATTGTTTGACAGTTCTGTATTTTTGGTCAAGTGTGTGTGTAATCAGGGCACATGAGCAATTAAACCCTGCCGTTGTCTTAGGTTTCTTTATTCTGATATAACTGATGTAAATATTGTTTTGCACATAATTATTGATTATTTGATTAATTGATAAAACCCCTATTGAGGTGTTTGCACTGACAATTTTTTTTTTTGTCGTCATTTCCAGAGAGAGGTTTTGGCTGAACGTGCCAATAAATCAGGAACGCCGAGCAGCAGCTGTACTGTTTGTAACCAACATGTTCACCTTGTGCAGCGCCACCTAGTAGATGGGAAACTGTACCACAGGAACTGCTTTAAGTAAGTCACTTCTGTTTTTTGGAGCCATTGATCCTTTTATTTTTAAGTTTAAGTTTAAAAATAGCACATTAATGCAATGCATCCATCCAATCCACATGACTAGTGAATCATGTTTGAATTGTCATCGCAATGATTTAATGTGTGCAATGTAATGTGGGGAGTGTTTTTTGTAATCGCTGCCTTTCAGTTTTGCTTTGTTGCTGTTATAGAGGTAATTGTTTTTTATCAGCTGATCATTTAGTATGCATGACTGAAAAGGAGTGAAGATGAATATCTGTTGGACTAATATACTATAAATGTAATCTTTCACCTCCTGATGTCTTGGAAAGCATTTACACTTGTTTTTTTTTTTTTCATGATCAGATAGCTATCCAATACAAGTATCCCTTTTAAACTTTTTTTTTTTCGACAATACAATATTTATTTATATAGCACATTTAAAAACAACTGAGGTTGACAGAATTGCTGTACAATAAAAGCATACAAACAAACATATGATGCACACAAAGAGGCAGAGAAGATTCAATGTTTCAATGAAGGTTAAAAGCTGATGAAAATAGGTGAGTTTTAAGTCGAGTTTTAAAAATATGCATAAAGGGGCCAGTTCTAATATGATCCGGGAGACTGTTCCGGAATTTGGGACTGGCAATTGCAAATGCACGGTTTCATCTGTTTTTAAGTCTGGATTAGTTTTTCTAAGTGTTTTGTTTATTTCAACAGATGCAGAGAGTGTTCCACTATTCTTCTCTCTGGCACCTACAAGGCTGGAAAAGAACCTGGCACTTTCATCTGCAAGACGCACACAAGCACAGAGAAGCCTCCAACAGCGCCAACCACACACATCACAGTGCCTCCACCGAAGGCGCAGTCTACCTTTATAACCAAGACTGTCCAGAATGCATCAGGTGGAGGTACTGGAAAATCTGGTTTAACACCTAATGCATCTAAACCGGGTTGGCTGGCCAATAAAAGTGACCGTACAGCCACCCGTGAGTTAGCTGTCACACCTACTCCAGCAGTTCAGCTCAAGCCAGTACCAAAAACAACTCCAACACCAGAGACAACTGTGAAAACCTCTTTTAACCCCAAAACACCCACGGAGCCTCTTAAAGCTATAAGCAACAGTGTACAGAAGAACCAAGAAGCCAAAAAGAGGTGAATGTCTTTCAGTTCGGTATTTTGACACTTTATTTGTGAAATTGTTATATTTATAAAAGATAGTTTGTGACCAATACTGACTAATAGTGTATGTGTGTTTCTCTTGCATTACGGATCAGTGTTGTTAATTTAAAATGAAACTATTAAAATAGTTTTCGGTTTGAAATAAAGCTGAAATGTATAAATAGTAGATAAAAAATTTAAATTAAAATACAAATGTTGCCTTGTCAATTAACTTAAATAGGGTTAAGTTAAAGTACCAAAATGCCTTATTAAAATAAAAATAAATGAAAGCTATATGGAATAAAAAAAAAAGATTAAATGGATCAACATTCAAATAAAAATGAATGAAAGCTATATGGAATAAAAAAAAGATAAAATAGATCAATCACTTAAAGCATAAGAAAATTTCTATAATTTCAGCTAAACTGAAAATATAGTTCTATAAAAGTACTATAATAGTGCTAAATTGCAATTTCATCAGTTTTGTTAAGAATTTATTGTATATCAGATTGTTGTATTGAATTTAGGGATGCATGATATATCAGTATCATGTCTGCTAATATTACAACTTTTAATTTATTAGTATCAATCAGAATTAGACATACTGTATATTAGATATTTGATTGTGCATGCTCATTTCCCCAATTTTTACATTTTACACTTCCCTTTACTGTCATCTACCGTTGTGATGCCTAAACTCACTTAAGCATTTAAGGGGCGTTTAAATTACACAGTTATGATAAAGATATAAACCTAAAACTTTTCATGCATTTTGGCTGTTAATTTATTTTAGAATGTAGATTTGGAGGCTGAAAATGCGAACTCTCAAAAAACGAGTTTCAAAGAGCAAGTTTTTGAAAATGAAACTTTGTAAACTACAAAAACGATAGCTTGTGAAAATGGTGATGTCATGCACATGCGTATAGCGTGTTTAATCTATAAAGCGTGTAGTTTCTTCGCAATGTGACATCGCCAACTATTGGCCTGGCATGAATAACACGGCATTTTTAATCGTTTTCATGGATCCATGTGAACGGGGTCGTTTTGACAACTTTATCGTCTGTACGCGAAACGTTTTAAAAAGCGCAAAGGAAATGTCATTTATTGACACTTAAGCCTATTGATTTTTGCTTTTAGTGTTGTTGTTTTTTTGACAAAATTGAATTTTAATGTTGCCCATTTATTGGTTATATTATTGGACCATAACTTTACGGTGTTCAGTTTATTCTACTGACCAGAACATTAATATTTTTTACCTTCTCTTTGTTAGATTCTTTGAGTCTATGAGTACTGTGCCTGAAAGTAAGAGCACCCCATCATACACCTCAACTACACCTGTGAGTACAGTAAGTGTTACTCCTACAACAACAGTGAGTACAGTAAGTGTTACTCCTACAACAGAGAGTACAACGCCCAGAGTCACTGCAGGAGCTGGAGCAGGTAAAAAAAGAGTCCTGCTACGGGTGGGAGACTGGGCAAAAACACAGGACACAGAAAAAGAGAAGGAGAATGAAAAGGAGAAAGCCAAGACTGTGATCGGAAAGATGGTGACGGTGGAAAAAAATAATAACAGCTTGTCTCCGAGTCCAGCTGGGCTGAAAGCAAGCAGCAGGTGAGCTACATTCACCTACATAAAGCACATTACACACTTGGCCTTTATTTTCATCGGGTGGAAGTATACAAGAGTCATAAAACAGAATTATAGTCTTTATGTACTCAAGCCTGTTGAGTATTGTTTGAATCCATCTTAAAGTGTTTGTTGACGTGTTAGTGAAGGCATATCCATTAACACGTTATCATCACACTTTGGTTTCCATAGTAATGTTTCCCCCGTGGAATCGGGTGCTAAAGGCCCCTTTGGTAGGGTGCGTCTCAAAGCACTGGATACCGATGTGAAACCTACTGCCCCCGCTGCTACAGCGCCATCCTGGATCAAAGATAACAAAACCTCATCCAGGCCTGTGAGCACACTGGCGTCCCACAGCAAGGGTGAGGAGGACAAACTCTCCTATACAACTGCAACTTCATGCATTGATCATTTGCATAGCTTGGGCTTATTGGTTGTTTGCAGAGATAGTTTTGCTTGACGGATTAGATTTTTCTGGACCTTTTGATACATTGTTAATATAGATGCTTAAAAAATCCTCACTTTACAGTGACTTTAAAATAGGATATGTTCAAAATCAGGTTTTTGATCAACACATTTCTGTCAAACAAATAGTCCCTCAGTGGTGTGTAGTGGATACGAAGGAAAAGCACTCTCTGTTTTTTCATTTATTATGGTTATTATTATATATTTTATTATAATAATATAAAATGGAAATATCATGTCACATTTCCATTTGAGGTTTATAAGATTTTGAGGTTTAAAAAACACTATTGTTAAAGTTCTTTTTACACCTTCAAAAAGTGACAGAGCAGATATATTAAAATGAGAAATAGAAAGTTACAGTTATTATACTTTGTGTAATGTGATTTATCTAGGCAGGATATGTTCCTACATCAGCTTCCTTGTTGGTCTATGAATAACATTCTTATGTTTAAAAACTGCTGTAAGCCAAAAATCTGATTTGATTGATATTAATAATTTTATTAGAAATAGAATGCATTAAATTGATCAAAACTGACAGTAAAGATATTTATAATGATGTTTGGGGTGAGTTATTGTTATTTAAACAAAAAAAGAAATTAATACTTTATTCAACAAGGATGCGTTAAATTGATAAAAAGTAACATTATAGCCATTTATAGAATTACAAAAGGTTTCCTGGAACAAAATGTATATCTTGGTTTCCACAAAGATATTAAGCAGCTCAACTGTTTTCAACATTGATGATGAATAATGAGAAATGTTTCTTAAGCACCAAATCAGCATATTAGAATGATTTCCGAAGGATCATGTGACACTGAAGACTGGAGTAATGATGCTGAAAATTCAAATGCCTAAAAATGGAAACATATTAAAATATATTACAGGATATATTTGTAGTAGATTTTGTGTAACATTATAAATGTCTTTGCTGTCAGTTTTGATCAATTTAATGCATCCTTTAATAAAAGTATGAATTTCTTTAAAAAAAAACAGTTTGATCTGTTTGAAACTAACATTCGGATCAGTCAATCAAATCAGATTGTTTATCTAAGACCAACAAGGAAGCTGATGTAGGAACATATCCTGCCTGGATAAATCACATTAAACAAAGTATAATAACTGTGAGCAGATATTTTAAAAATGGAAAATAACTTTTTGAAGGTGTAAAAAGATGTATGTAAACTTTACAAATCTTTTGATGTAATTTCAGAAAATGATACCGCTCCATCTGGCTGGAGGTCCATGCTCAAGCCTGTGAAGTAAGTTTCTCATTTCTGTCATCTCCAAATGAAACCAGCTCCTGATCTTTTTACTAATACTGTCTTGTTGTTTAGTGTGGAATGAATTTATGATTCAATTTGTCATGTTCGTCTCTATATGATTTCCCTAACCAAATCATCCTGCTCTTCATTGATTAACCGCTTCGTTCTCCAGAAGGTCTGTCCCTCCCACTTCTTCACAATCTATTGCGATTGGTTTTTTTGATGGGCATGTAAAACTGCTGCGCCCAATAAGACCAGCAGTGGGTCGTATCTGAAAGTTCCCAGAGCGGTAGAGCTCATTGCACATGCACTTCCCCCATGAAGATCTTTCACCTGTAAATACCCCTTTAAATTCCTGCCCCACCCTCCCAAACTTTTACCCGTCAGAGGTGAGAGAAGCGATGCTAAACATTTAGTGGCTGAGAAACACAGCAGAAAAGTTTAATATCTTTCTCTTGTTTCCTTTTTTTTGTTAAACTCCTCCCAGTAATATAGAAAGCACCAGCTCAGCCTCCAAGAGGCCGGAAGCAGCAGCAGCTTCTCCACGGACATCAGGTCTGGGAATCACCCCAGCATCCATTCCTGCTCCATCTAGCACCAGCATCTCCATCAGCATCAGCTCCCCGAAAGTGCCCTCGCCTAGCCCGATGAACAACAGGCCTAAACCCAGTGGTAAGGCCTTAGGAAAAGTTGAGGGAATGGAATATTTCTTTATTCAAAAGGTCACATAAGAACAAGTACTTGTTCTGGCAAAGATTTACCAGTCAAAAGTTTGAAAATTATAAAAAAGAACTTTTTCATTTGAAAGTTTTAGTAATCTTGTAATGAGATTTTGTCTATATATATTTATATATTATTATTATTTTTTTTAATCGTTAATAATAATAATTTATCACTTAACTATTTTGAATAATTTTCATTAACAATAACACTACTGAAAACTAGTTCAATTTTGCTTCTCGGGTAACTATATCTTGGGAAACAAGATCAAGATACTGATTTAAGGATATTTTTGCAGCATATAGAAACCATATATTTACATATCAGGATATACACAGTCCTTCAAAGTTATTTCAAAGAATATCAACTTAAATGCATGATACCGTGTCCAAAATTCAAGGTAATACCATGATACTTTTTTGTAAGGGTGCCAGGTACAGCCAAACTTGCATTAAAATGTTAACATTAATATTAATTGCATTAACATGAATAGGGGAGCATATTTTTTAGTTTCTCCATTTCTCCGTTCATCTGTCTGTTTTCCTCTGTCTTTCTTCCAGACTCCAGCAGTGGCAGCAGTGTTTCTCCGGTTAGTCCCTCAGGGACTGAAACTCACAAATCGCACAAGGTGTGTGTCAAAACAATAATTACATGTGTTATCTGGTCCTGTGCATTAATGTCTGCTCTGATGTGTGTCAGTGTTGAGGGATTATTTTGTCAAGGGGCCTATTTAGACTGTTTTGGAGAGTCAAAGGGACCCTTTGGGGCACTGTTATCTTTGAATAGACTACTACAATCAAAATAGAGTGACTTCATCGTAAACCCAGACTTTTGAACCATCTATTCAGTTCCTCAGATAGACTAAAAAAAGCATTGAAATTAATAAATAAACCTGCAAAAGTTCACATTTGACTTATTGTGTGTCTGTTTGCTTTAGCCGGGTTACATTCCGAAAGAAGACATTCAGAAAGAGCTGAAGGAAATTGAGATGAATATGAACGAGTTGCAGAAAAGAGGAGTAGACCTGGAAAAACAACTCCGACAAAGTGATGAGGGTCTGTACAAAAAACACACACTCTTTTAAAAAAAAAAACCTGCTCACCTTTTGTTGTTGATCAAATAAAATGTGATACATAGACTCGCATGACAAAGAAATCATTATTTTACTGAGGAATGGATCTATTCCTTATAGACTTTACACTTTATTCAGTAAAATAATTCTTCCGGTGTCACATTATTTTGCAAAATATAGATACATATTATGAATTAAGTTTACAAACTTAATATATAATTATATAATAATATATATAAATTAGTTGGCTCGAAATGGAAGTTGCGATCGTATTTTCTTCCCTGTTGTGACGTATATCGCAGTGAAACAGCTTCTGTAGGGCGGAACTTAACTTTGTTTGAGAATTGATTAGATCATTGTCATTTGCTATGGACACTTTTCACAGACTGTGGTTATGCATTTCCACAGTTATCAACATTCTAGTAAAGTTTTTCATATTTAAAAAATGAATACACATTTGTAACGTTATATATTGTTATATTACCTTGTCAGTAAATGACAGAAAACAAATGAACACTGCTGCGAGGGTGTTTCTAATACAACGACGGAGGGTGTGAAGGCAATTTTGATATTTTTCTCTCTTCTGACCAACGTAATCAATCTCTCTTTTTTTTTTTTTCTCTCTCTTTCTTTTGGAAAGTCCTGGAACCTCTCATCAGGTTTTTTCTTTTGCTATTTGCTGTCGTCTCCCGTTCGCCAATATAGACGTTTACCCAACTATGACGACTACCGCTTTTGAGAACCCCCGGAAATGTGAAAAGGGTCCATTGCTCTGATGTCATTTGAGTGACAGGTTGTCCCGCCCTCGCGTCAGCAAACACATGATTAGAGAAGAGATGTCGTTGTAAGAGGGAGGGGAAGTTATTTTGATTGAAGATTGAAAAAAAATAGTGTATGGACATTTATAATAATACTGCAATGTTCAATGGTAATAAAAAAAACAAGACTTGTCAATTTAGAATTTCATGGTGACTTTAATCGAAGTCCCTTAACTCATTTTATTTTATTTTTTTCAATGCCTAAATGAAAGTGTTGATTCATCCTTACTGTGAAGTGAACTAAAGAACTACGACTCGAGGATCAATGTTTTGGCGGTCTAAGCATTTTTTAAACATGCTTATTAAAACATAACCATTCAGAGACTGATGTTGTCCTCTGGTGCTCCAGCAGGTGGAGACAAATATTACAAATGTAGATTCTCAGCTCTTTAACTTTTCTTGCATTCCTTTTTTTTTTCTTCAGAAGGAGAAGAGGACACAGTAATGAATGACTTAATGGTGGACTGGTTTACCCTGATCAGAAACAAACAGGTCTACATGAGACGTGAATCCGAGCTTGTGTACATGTATGTGCAAACTGTTGAACGCTGATGGTGAATATCCTGTATTTTTGAATGCTCTATGTATTAAACAGGGTTATTATCTGTGATTTGTGTTATGATAGTGCCAAGACGCAGGATCTAGAAGAAGAGCAGCCCAGTGTTGAGGCCGAGCTCAGGAGACTGATGGAGAAACCAGGTTGGTACAACACTGGAAAAAAGTCTTAACATCATCCACTTGGTTTAATATTTTATTTGTATAATGCTATTGCATTCATACTTTTTGGGGTCACTGCATCTCAGGATGCTGATAAAGCTTTGTGTAGACTATTGTAGTCAACACAAACAACTAACTGCTTGATTTGGTCTTATTCAAGGCTAAAGTGCTTCACATTCAAAGTAAAATCTAATCTAGCTATAAAAAATTATTTTTGTATCCTAGAGAATCAGAAGACATACAGCGAGCGTAAACGAGAGGAAGAGCTGATGGCCAAACTTATGGAGATTGTTAATGACCGGAACGCCATATTAGAGGGGTTGGATGAAGACAGACTGAGGTGTGCAGGAAGCAACATATATCATATCAGATCATATCAGATCATATCATTCCATCTCGAATATCATATCCATTTCATATCATATATATGTCTCAATATCTCATATATAAATATATAAAAATATAAATCGTATCATATCATATATCTCATACATCCTCTCATATCTATCATATAAATCTTGTATATCTCAAATATCAGATTAATCTCATATATCATATCATATCATATTTCTTAATCTTACCTAATCTTATTTTATAACTTAATGTCGCATAAATTAATACCACTGACTAAAATAGTATTCATTTTCTTTAAGTTATTTGGTATTTAATTTGGTTTGGATTGGAATGCTATTGGATGATATTATAGGATATTTTTCCTTGCACATACATCATTTTTTTACATCGGCAGAAGAGTTTAAAATTACTACCTTTTTAAAAAAAAAAAAATGTTTTATAAAATGTACAATATGACCATGTACACTTCATTTAAAACAAGAAATGTATTTGTTTGTTTCTATGTATTTAAATATTGTTTGTATTTAACCAGAACACTATTGAATGCCTGAAACCTTTACATAATGTGACATTTGCGGCTCTTTTTACACTTACATCCACAGGGAGGAAGAGGAGGATGAGGAGCTGAATAAGATGATGCAGAATCTTGGTAAGGATGATTATGTAGCATCAAACCCTGAGAATAAAAATGTTTTTCCCCATAGGTCTTTGAAAGAGATGGAGCAAAAGAAGTAAATATTTAACGTTTATCAATAAATAATATTTTAAGGACTTTAACATAAATTTCCACACATTTCCCCTGCTTTTCTTGTACAATAGATTAGATTACATTTCCCTAGCTAGAAAGTGATTACTGTGCACCAGCTGGCTCCAATTGTAAAGAGGCAGAAATTTGCAGCCAACTCTATTTATTATAGTCCATTCTGTTAGATGATTCAAAATGAACATCCCTTCCTGTTTGCACATAAGAGGCTGGCAACAGAGAGGCAATTGTTTATTGTCACCATTTGTTCAATGATGGCACAGAGGATTATTATCGGTAATGTTTAGTGTCTGATTCTAGTCAACATAACAATATAAACAGATATATTTAGTTTATAATTGTAAACCCTTTTAGTAAAGCTGACTGCACAAGAGATCTTACTCAAGGGCAACGTTCTCATTTAAAGGCATTGGTATCTGGTGTGGTAAATATGGAAAGCTTGGAAAGTTTTCTGATTAAAAACATGCATTAATTTCACAATATTGTTTGCACTTTTAACCCAGCATTTCAGGTTTTTGTCGCTTCCATCACTGATGCTAAAACTAAAGTTTTCTATTTGGAATAACTAGCACCTGTTCAACTCTCTGCCCACCAACTCAAATGCTATAAATCTTGGGAGTAATTACTCAGTGCATGTTTATATATTCCATGTTTTGAAAGGCCAAACAAGAAAAGTAATGCTACCAATTTTGTTATAATGATCACTAATGGAAACCATAGGTATCTTGCTTTGGCTAATGATCTGCCTGCATTTTCAATGCTAAAACGAGTTATTATAAAATGTATAATTTACCAACCCAATTAAACCAATGCATAAATGTGGGCAAAAGTCATAACCATTTGCAATTCATGACATAAAAACTGTCTGAAAGCCCTGGAAGCTGTTACTGATGTTCTGTGGAACCAAATGAGACTGTGGTCACCATTAGGAAATGACCTCTTGAAATGAACTTTATGTACCTTGCAGTTAAGTATGGGTTGTGCTCTACCATTTGCAGAAATGAAAGAAAAGAAAGAAAAAGTCAAGAGAAAATCTTCCATATCCCGGTGGTTCAGCATAAAAAAGTAAACGGGCATCTGCTGATGACTGATCCTCATGGATGGTGTGTGTTTTGTCTCAGACAGAATGTTTCTGCTGCAGTTTGAGGTCAGATCACATCTAAATTGCAGTTACACAGACTTTAACAAATGGTATTTTTGTGAAATCCCATCATGTATTGTCACTTTTTTCTCACATACTTGTGCACATTTTTCATCTGTCTCCTCATCTCCTGTCTTTGTCAGTGTGATATGTTCATTTGTTAGCAAACGTTTTGCACTTGAATCCTTTGAATAATGTAGATTGAATCTCTCAGTCAGTGTTTCATTTGGGAATTAATCGGTGTTGAGAGAAAGGAAGTCTTTGTCATATTGATTCATATTGGATCAAAGCTGAAATGGACAGGTTGAGGTCCGACTGTACTATATGTACACTCTGATGCTTGGCTTTTTTTTGTCTTCTTTTTTTAACATGTATTTTTAGTTAAGAATATATTTCTTTCCTATCTGAATCATTTTAATGGTATTATCCTATCACACTGCTAGGGTCTCAGCAGCAGGGGGCAGACAGTGACTGATTTCACTCTTCACAATTACATTTGCCATCTAATTTCTCAACAGACTGTAAGAGCACTGATTTAAAAGGGTCTTTTTAAGCAATTATTTAGGATTGTTCATTTTAAGAGTCTGTAATGTTGCTACGGAACTAGGATTATGCTTTTAACCACTGCCCAGGTAGCTTTTTATTGATTTTTATTTGTTTATTTCCATAAATATGAATTGTCTGCGTTCTCTTTTTGCTGTATTTCATCAATCAGTACATCTTAAAATGTGTAACAAGCTGTTTAAGTATTTAGTTTCTAATTTAATTTAAGCCAGAAGGTCTCAGTTTTTTTACCCAGTACCAAAGATTTCCAAACCTTTATACAGTGTACAATAAATTTTTATAATCAACATGAATGCTTTTCTTTTTAGTCATTCTACAGGTATCAGCTGTATTTAAACTGTTTCTCTGGTGCTGCACTTTTTTATTATTTTAGTCGCCTCTTGCCTTCCATTAACAAGACAAATTTGTTTGCATATTTTTAACCACGATTGCTGTGTAAGCATTACAAATTTCCATTTTTAAATTACTGTGTACCGCCTGCAAAAAAAACAACCTTTACTTTTAGGTATGACCGTTGTTAATTTTTTTGCCAGGAGATTGCAAATCTGAGCCTCTGTAAATAAGTTAAAAGGCCACCTTTTGTCCTTTGCATATAATGGTAAAATGCTTTTTAATTGTAATATTTTGAAATACAATATTTTAAAATGTGTGTGTAATATATATATATATATATATATATAGATCCAGAATAGAATGTCACGTAGACACTTTTCAAGTGAAAGTAAATGCTCTAGGAAAACACCTAACAGTGCAGAATCCCGTAATAAACTGAATGCTTGGTCTTATTTTGGGGAATCCCTATGAAACGGACTTGGTACACTTTGTGTCTGTGTACACGTGGACTTACCTGACCAAGATTCATCTCAATAATCTATGTCAGCATTTGTCTCTCAGCATGTTTGTGGGCTTCTAATGCACACAAATGTATTCCGGATCCGTCTCTGTTTGGCTTTGTCGTTCAATGAAGAAATCTGCTGCGACACAGATTATAGAGGATGTGAGACCACAAGAATGGGAATGCTAACATATGCTAATGTATGTGTTGATGCTCTGTCAGCGCTGATATGCCGAGTGGATTACCTGTGTTTCCTTCCATCTGATCCACTGAAAGTACTACAAGCGAGGGCACCCCATTGAGCTTTACATGTGGCACTGCTTTTGATATGCATTTATGCTAAGAGTGTTTGTTTGGTGCTGCTTGAATTGAGTGATGATTATAGGTTTGTGATCTTGTTTAGTTTGCCTCATTTATTTCACTGTTAAAAATTCCAAATATTTTTAGTTCCTCCATGGAACACAAAAAGAGACGTTTAACAGAATGTTCATGTTGCTGTTTTCCTAACCTAGAATCATTGGGAATAAAACATGCCTCTACCTAAATTTTGGCAAAACTCCAAAAATGTACCTATACATAAAATTCACTGCAGTTTCCAGCTGAAATGAACACTAGTGGCTGTACAAATCACACAAATTGATTACTGTGGCAAAATACTGATTGTGTTTTGACCTCAAAACACTTTTACCATAGTGCATGATGTGTAAACCAATAATACATGCAGTAGTCTACGAACTGTACAACAACCAGCATATTAAACCGTTGCCAGATTCACGTTCATCTGTTTCGGATAAAACAAATTTGTTTTTTTGTGCCATGAAAGTGAAACGAGCTAAAAGCAACATCAGTGGTCTATTGCGTTACAATATTGCATTACTCCCTAAAAAAGTAACTAATTGTTTTACTTAGTTACTTTTTATGGAAAGTATTGCGTTACTTTTTTTTTCACCAGAGTTGGGTTTGCAGTTGCTTGCTTTTTTTTTTTTTTTTTTGAACAACAAAAAGCAAAACTTCTATTTTTGCCAAATGTAAAGACACTTTCACACCCAAAGTGAAATGAATAAGCCTCAGGCTGACGGAAATGCACATTCACTCCTGTACAGTAGAGGGCGCAGCTCAAGCATGCTGCTATTCTGGATTGCAGAAGAAAAGGACGCACATTTAAACTACAATAACCATCATGTTTACACAGCGCACACAACGCCTATTTTACATGGGGACAGGAGAGCTGTCAATCAATGCATACGAAAACAAAGTAACTTGTTACTTATTTGAAAAAGTAACAGTCATTTTGTTGTACATTTAAAAGCAATGCATCACTTTACAAGTTTTGAAAAGAGGAATCTGATGAACTCATTTTACTTGTAATGTGTAACTCCCTCAGCATTTCATTTTGCACAAATGTTGCTACAGGTGTGTTTTTCCATAAGTGAAAGTGAATGATCACAAGTTAAAAAAAAACTCATTTTTGAGCTTGGAGTGTGGAAGTTTAGTTTATAACTAATATGTATATAATAGTAATATAAACAATACAGGTCATACCACATTTGTCACTTTTATACTGTGTACTTTGGTGCTTGAAAGTCCTTGGTCAACATTCACTTTCATTGCACCAAAAAGACAATTGTAATTTGTGAGAGAAATTAGTGTAAGATAAAACAATTTATTAAAGGTTATGAGATTTTCAGCAATTTAAACAATATTATTGTGGCTTGAGCACCGATGGTGAGAGGACCCTATTGTTTTGTTGAAGGTTATTTTTGTGAAAGACATAGTAGAGAATTTCTCTGCAGGTGCTTGATTTCAAAACACCGTATACATGTGAATAATTGTTTTCTTTCCGTCGGTCCACTGTGCTGAGTAGTGTAATTTATTGTCATAAATGGTCTTGGTTAAATGAATTTAAGCACACACACACACACACACACACACACACACACACGGCAGAATATAAGCCCCTCATTGTGTGCGAGGAGATTTCTGGGAAAGACATTAGAGATGGAAAAGCTGGAGAGATAGTCTTGCCTGCATGTGCAGATTTCTACACACACACAGACAAGTATTTGAGCCAAGTTTGAACCCACAACTATCAATTACACAAATACACATGTTGTATTTGATGGCTCAATAAAACCGTAAACACCCATGAAGGGTCATGAGCATACTTTAGAGAAAGTTTCTTATGTGAACGTAACATTTTTCAATTTGCGAAAAGATAAAGTTTTTCGAGTCTGCATTCAAGTGTGATTCCAATATCTAGAGATCATGGGTGATATACACGTACACGACATTCCTGTATTGTTAGACTTTGATTTAAAGCCATTCAATTTAAATAAACATTAAACTTTCAATAAACACTTGTTACTTCACATACCATATTAATACAGAAACAAGCTGTCGTTTTGCTTGTTAACTGTATTTTTTGGATGTAATTATTATATAAAATACAATCATATAAATGTAATTCATATTGTAATTATAAATATATTTGACTATAAAATCACTGTAAAACATGGGTTTCATAGTTTATTGCTTTTTGCCATATTGATAAAAATTCACTACAAATGTACAAAAACAGAAATCTTTATTATCCATTTATAAAGGTGTGTAGATTTTTAAAGTATGTAAAAAGTGCCCATTTTAAGTCTTTCAAATCTGTTAAATCTGAGTAAAAGTCAGAGAAAAAGTAGTAAAAGAAAATTGACCCCAAAGCCTCTCTATACTGAAAAAATCGAATCATTACAGGAAACAAACAAATCAAATACATTGTCTTGCATATTTTGATTAGATTGCACCTTCTTTCACCATTATTGAATTTTTATCATGATAGTTTGTTCTCTATGATGTTGTTTGTGGGCACACTTACTATTTGAATTAATTATCTGGTTTAATTTACCTCGATGTAATTGCTTCTGACTTGGTAATCGGATTAGTTGGTTTGGCAAAAACATTAAAACAAATATACTTGAAATGAAATCAGCATCACTGAATGCTATGTAGTTGTTTATTGGACAGCCATAGGTGAGAGGACATTCTAATCTGTTTCAGGTCAGTTTGCAGAGAAATTGTTGTCATGATAGTGTGTTTTGAACAAATCATAAACAAACAACCTTTCAGAGACTTAGCGGTTAGTGCAAAAGCTTTTATTTAATTCAATATATCCGCTGCTTGTTTTAGAGTGAAGCGTGGCACTGTGTTCTTAGAGAGCAGCTCACTAGCATCTGGTGCACACGAATTCCAATGCATTTGAGTTTGGGTTGCTTTAATGTGCATTTGGGAACACGACATTCACCAACTATCTTCCTATAGGACCTCATTGTGACGGAACAACAACACTGGCTGACTGGCTATACCTGACTGGTTCCTGCTATCAGTAGCCAATGAGCTCGCTGCTGAACCTTCAAATACTTGGTCAGCATTTGTCGTGGCAGTTTGCAGTGCGCTTTCAGAAACCCAACACCTGTGTAGATATGCTATTGGTAATTCACGTATGCTATATTGTACAGCAGCAGCATGTCGTGCATATTTTGGCTGTAGCAAGTCCCGTACTTTCTCTGCAGCAACAACAACCAACAGCAGCTAAAATAACAACAGTAGCTGCGTAGCAGATCTATTCTGCCAAGAACAAACATATATACATTGCCATATTACCATATTACCACTTGTAAGAATTGTCATGACAAAAAAAAAAAAAAAATTATCAGAAAAATAGCTAAAAAAAAAAGCTACAAATTATTGTAAAAAAATTGGGGGGAAATGTCTAAAGGCCTGCTTAATTCTGTTCTGAGTGTACTTGAGTATTGCGTACTGACCCAGATAAGAAGAGTCCACCAAATCTCAGGTCCCTATATGGCTCACTTTTCGTAAGTCTATAAGATGTCTATTGCCTATAGCCCATAGCACACCTCTCCAAAACAAGCTTGGGTTTGAGGTGTCATTCATGTCAATAGGAAACAACACTAATGTTAGAGTAGGTATAAAATAAGTCTCGTTATAATCAATGAAGTTGTCTACTGTCACTGCGCCTAGTGCTGATGGGGTGAATGACTGTGTTGATTAAAGTCGTTTTCTTGAGGTGTGTGTGTGTGTGTGCAAGCGCACAGCTTCACTTGATCTCTCTGAGGCAGCTGACATCACTGTAGGATATGAGAGAGTGAGACAAGTTAAATTATCTCACCTTTTCTCTATCTTTCAGGTTTCTTGCCCCATGATACTCACTTTTCCACTCTCATTAGATGTGTGTGTTCTGTTGTGTAATTCAAAGCGGTTCTGCTTTTTCGATCTTAAAGGTTGTGAATCACCCCCATTGAGGCGAGTGTCAGAGTCCATGAACAATTTGTCATTTGTGTCTCTCTGTCGCTCACACGTATATAGACTCTATAAAGCGATAATTCAAAATCATGGTGGAGGAGGAGGACCGGTTGCCAAGCCCAACATGGCACGGCATAATTAACGCTTTAAAGACGTGTGTGTTTGTGCACAAACTCACATCAGTAGCAAATTAAGTTTCTCTCTTGGTATTTTTGTTTTGTGTGTGATTGAATGTTGTGGCTCATGTGCGGTTTCGTCCAGCGCTTTGCAGTCTGTCTGTCTAAACGCAGGCGACTGTGACCCAACATAAGAAGCAGGGTCTGATTTTGGCCCTGTCCATCATCGTGACTATGATTCTCTGCTGACGTTTATTACTTTATGACTAACCATCTCCCAAAAACACACACTGGCGTCACCACACCAACAAGACCAGGCCCAAAATGTGACAACTTATTCAAGAGTTATTCCATCCTGTATTATTCCAATTTATGATGTATTGTCCCATTAGTCAGTTAAATATTGAGAAGAAATGAGAATACGTCAGGATTTTTCCAGTAGGCATATTAATTCAGCAAAATGAAGCTTATTGTCCTCCTTTTGGGAGTTTTAACTAATTTGCAGCAGAATAAATAAATGGAATAAAATTACTCTTTGATAAAGGTAGCCGTGTTGCTACACACTAAAAGCTACAAAGACAAAGATATATTGAAGAGATTATTTACAAAAAAAATGTATAACTCACCCCCTCATTTCGAAAGTACACATATGAATTTCTTTGTTTTACAGAGCACAAAATAATATATTTTAAAGAATGTTGGTAACCAAACAGTTTTGGTGAAAAAATCCTACAAACAAAAAACTTTTCTTAACATATATTTCATGTCACACAAGAAAGAAAGTCAAGTAAATGACAGAACTTTCATTTTTGGGTGAACTCTCCATTTAAAGGGTGACATAGTTTGAGCAGTAGTTTTCTGGCCGAAAGTTTTTTGAATGGAAAAAATATCAAACTTACTGATAAATTTACTCTAATTATACCTAGAATTTCTAATTTATATTAACGAGTTGAACTAAATATTCGCTTTAAAGAAGATAAAATGCTATGCAGGGGATTTAACCTTTGAATCTTTTTTGTATCCTGTTAATTGTATCCAAGAACAACCGAGTCACTGGTTTATTGAATCAGACATTTCAATGACAAGGTCTACAAGCTTCAGCCTATGAGAGAGAGGACAGTTTAGGACGAACCAATTCAAAAAAATGTATCGCACTGTTCAACGGTGCATACTGGGGCAAAACGATTCATTTGAATGAATCAGACTTTCCAATGCTACATATGAGTCTCTCGATCTGGTCCAGGTCACTACTAGTCAGAAACAGAAACAGACGATTAATGATCTTACATGTAACGTTAGACTACAAAACACTGGTCAAAATCAAGACTTTGATACGCCATATTGTAGCCTACATATTACAGAATTTTATGTTGTTGAAAATGCCAGCAATGTTATAATATGTTCATTTGCTCATGTGTTAGGGGCTGTTTCACACAGAAACGTTTAAAAAAAATAAAAAAACTTTAAAGGCAGCATTTAAAAGTATAGGCTACGAGACGCAGCTCTGCACGACGTCAAGGCGTAGCTATTTTTAAAAGTTGAAATTGTCACGGTATTTTGAAAACGCGGCCCTCATGCTCAAAACCCAGAAATGCTAACGAATGATTACATAAAAAAAACAAAGAAATAAAAAACAAAAACAAATTAAAAAGCAGCACAATATAACACAAAAACCGGAACCTATAGGCTATGGTAGAAGATTATGAATTGATGGAATGATTGGTTCAATAGCCTACATCTTTATATATTAATCGAATAAAAGCCTAGGCCACAAGAAGATTTACAGACATAGCACACACACAGACTTCTGCCCATTCATTTCTCGTATATCCCCATCTATCCTCTTCATTTCACTATTTTCCCCATTACCTCCTCTCTCATTTCTACCCCTTTATTTTTTTCGTCTCATTACAAGTCCTCTCCTATTTCTTCTCTTGCGTTCCGTCGTCTTGTTTTTAAGCTAACCTGATTTCAGTCCATGTAGTCTGCACAGATAAAGACAGATCCTACTCCGTTTAGTGGATTAGATAGTTAATCACAGTATATTACAACCTCTCTGTTGGCTTGCCATTGAAGAAGAGACACCTCTCTCAGCCAAAGCACATTAGACGGCCTAATCAGATCTCCCCTCCCTCTATCACAAATTGAATGATATAATATTCCTCAGTTTTCAATATTAAAAAAGCCCCCGACCTTTTAGTTTTGCCTTTCCAACGGGCGTGTAGAACTTCATCATGCCCCTATGATAGAATTAGCTGATATCTGAGCTTCCCATTCCAGCATGTCTTCATGGCATGTAAGCTTCCTCTAAGGCTGGCTGATTGAATTTGAGGGAGGCTACACCAACCACTTAAGGATTGCTGCACGCTCCTGATTGATTATGCCCTTATCGTATCATCTTGCCTGGAGTCGTTTGATAGGCCTGCTCTCCATACGTCTCGCACTCTCTCCCTCTCTTTGCAAGTAATTTCGCATCTTTTTGATGCCTTCCAGGCATGTTTCGAACCTATTTCTCATGGTCTGTGCAAGAGAGTCAGATAGCAATGGATAGCTTGTATCCTCTCATAGAGTTAACTTGTACCAAGTTATGAGTGGGCTATAGTTATGAATGGATGATTAGAGATTGAATTGTAAGATACTACATATTTCTTTGTTGTACTATCTCTTGTATGTCCCAGTTTCTAACGACACCCAGATAATCATGTTGATTATTAGATAATGAGAAGGACATCATAGTTTCGTATATTGGTGAAGCTAAGGAGTATTAAACGTCAGTGCTTAACTCGTTCTGCATGGTTTGTGCTACAGGACATGACAGGTCCGGGTATTAGAGATGCACCAAAGTAAATATTTTACCGAAACCAAAATTAAAGATTTAATTGAGTCAAAACCGAAAAATAAACATTGGGTAATTAAATTTGGGTAATTGGATAATTCTCTACTCTTTCTGCTGTAGTACACTAAGGTTCTTCAGCAACAAACTGCCTCTTGATATTTCTGCAGAACACATTTGATGTACTGCTACTACTTTTTGGTCACAGTGAAGTGCGTCCACACTGCTAAAATGTTTACCTGTTGTAGCTTATCTACATTGTGTGCACAACTTAGACGCACAAAATCATTGGAGCGCTGATTTAAAATTTTTTGGGAAAATGTAAAAATCGAGTTCATTCAGGGAGTTTTACATTCGTGCCAGCGGACATGTGTGAGTATGGTGAAGCACTCATCAGTGACCGATGTCACGATGTGTGTAATTTGGTATGCATTTTGCAAGTACCTGCATGTGCATGCATGTGTGCATTTCATGGGGTTGAGACAGACCCTCTCTCCTTGTCTCGGCCCGGGCGTTAATTAGTACACAGATAATCCAAAAGCCACTCAGCATGTGATTTGGAGCCTGCCACTACAAGCTCACTAATACACTCAGGTACACACCTTAAACACACACATATACATGCAGACTTAAAAACACATTTCCAGTCTGACGATTTTGAATCTAAACTGGATTTATGGTGAAAGGGTCACCACCTTTCTGTCTGGTTAGGTTCTAGCTGAAAGTCAACATGAAAATGACACCCCATTTCACTTTTGTAAAATGTATTTCAGAGTGAAACAGGACTGATGCTCACTTTTGAGGAGGGGTTGTGGAGGTTGGTCAACTCTGTCTACTGTTTTTCTTAGAAATGCATTCTATTACAGGCACTATCATATCATTACGAGTCGATAATATTTTTTAATGTTTTTGTCTCTTATACTTAACAAGGCTGCATTTATGTAATCAAAATACATTGCATTGTCTTGTTTCTCAGGGGAACACAAAAACATTAACAAATATTTTTTTCCTCCCATCCCATATTTCTTTCCTTCACTATGTCACTTTTGGGACTCTGCAGTTTTCTATTCGGAGAAAAAAAAGGTCAGAATTACGAAATATAAACTCGCAATTGCAAGAAAAAAACACAGAATTGTGAGAAATAAACTCTCACAATTGTGATAAAAAGTCACAAATATCTTTTGAATTGTTTTATTCCGTGGCAGAAACAAGCTTTCATAAGAAACACTTCTTATTATAATCATCAATTTTAAAACAGTTGCACAACAGTTGTGAACAATGTAATGCATACTTGCTTAATACAAACATTAACTTAAAAAAATATAAAAATCTTAATGGCCCTCAAGTTTTGAATGCCAATTCACATTGACTTTATTTAGCAAGACTGCTTTAACTACAACATTAGCCTAAACCAATGACTGAATATCTGGCTATTGGCCAAGGAGACATCAGCCAAAAAGAAAGGTTGTTTCAGAGGCAGAGCAAGTCACTACATCTTCAAGACAACCATTTTTTTGTGCATGAATGAACCATGCATGATAAGACCAAGTATTGTATTGACAAAGTAAATTGGGTCAATTTTGTCTTCATGATGACTATAATAAGACGTGGCGGGACGGTGGAGAGTGAGCGGAGAGAGGTCAGAGCAGAATAAGAAAACAGTAGTGAATTATAGAACCTTTCAAACTCACCGGCCAAGTTACACACAGTGATTCGCATACATAATGAATGAATGAACCATAATTCATTCCACCGTTTGGACAGTGATTATTATAGCAGATAGACTAAAACTGTTTTAGCTAAAACAGCATCCTTTTTCTAAATGGGTCTTTTAGTCCACTTTCACTGCTAGAGTTTCATTAAACACACTCCAAAACGTGAGCAGATGTCTCGTATTCTCTGGCTGCATTTATTTGATCAAAAATATAATTAAAAAAAGTAATGTGAAAATTATTTTAAATAACCGAATTTATTACATTCATTACATTATTCGAGTCTTCAGTGTCACACGATCCTTCAGAAATCATTCTAATATGCTGATTTGCTGCTCAAGAAACATTTCTTATTATTATCATTATTGAAAACAGTTGTGCTGCTTAATATTTTTGTGGAAAGCGTGATACATTTTTTCAGTGACTAGGCTAAACCTTAAGTTTATCAAGCGACGAGAAATATTTTGTTTTTATATGCGCACAAAAAGTAAAGGATTTATTTAACTATTAATTTTCTTCTGTGTGGGCCTCTGATGTGAGTTCACGAAAGCGCCACGACGCATGCGCGAGAACTGAGAAGAGGACGCAGATGGGTCTCGATATAGTGTTTAAAATGGTTCTAAAGTATGCATTTCTTGGATGTCCAGATCGTGAGAAACCAATGAGAAAACGTTCAAGTGCCTTACCAATGCCGCAAAATGAATGGCACTTTCACACTTTCCCCATCAACTGATCATGAGCGTCATCTTCTCAGTTCTCGCACATGCGTCGTGGCGCTCTCGTGAACTCATGTCAGAGGCCCACACGGAAGAAAATTAATAGTTGAATAAAGTTTTTTTTTGTGCACAAAAAGTATTCATGTCGCTAGATAATCTTAAAGTTGAGCCACTGTAGTCACTTGGACTATTTTAACAGTCTTTACTAACTTTTTTGGGCCAGCAGATGAAATAGAGGGTTTTCACCAACGTCACGTTCTGGGCGGTAACCTGGATGCCATTATGGAGGCACTCGGATGTAAACAACAGCATGGATTGCACAGTTTATGTACTACTGAACACATTGTGACACTAGTAAACCACGGAAAAAACACACGGAAGCTGCAAAATCATATAGAGATGATCGGACTTAGTAATCAGGAAAGAGCGCGAAATTTTGACACACTAAAGTTAATATGTGGTAAAGATCCGAACGAGATAGCTTCTCTAGCCCTTACTGCAATTCTTCTATTTCTTATCCCGATATAGGCTACGCTCAGATTGTCAGTCCAAAAAAGCACATGAAATCCGTTCCAAGCTACATCCATATGTGGTTTGAAATCCTTTTCAAATCACATATCAACATATCAGCTTCAGTCTGAACGCTCTGATCGGATTTCGCGTGGTATGTGACTTTCTCACGCCATGTAAAATGTAAACGTGAGAAGTTGTTTTAGGAAACATGCTGAAAGTCGCTGCCTCCAAATCCAAACCCCTCCATCAACGCAACGTCATTGCCATATTGCCAAAGAGCTGCATGGACACACAAACCGGATCTGAACAGTTGCGATGCACAGTGTGGACATCTTTTAAGATGAGATTCCAATCGGATACAAAGATAATCGGATTTGGACTGGCAGTGTGAATGTAGCCATAGTTAACTACGTCAACATTTTAGCCATAGTAAACGCTTCATTTATACATGTGGCTGATGCTGTACAAACGCCTTCTTTCATCAGTTTTTTGCACTCTTCTCTTTAACTTTTGACAGTCTATAGAACTCGAAATGTTTTTTCCCTATGTGACCGATTAGTACTACAGACCAAAACTCGACCATTTTTCAGCAGCAATAATCAGCCAAATTTGCGAGTCCGTTCAGTTCAGTGGCATTGTTTATGTTCAGTGCCTCCAAAATGGCCGACTTCCGGATTGATGACGTGTAGTGCAATGTAACGTTCCAGGCAACCTGTAACCCGTGTTTTTCCAACCTTATACCCGTGAAAGTGCACTGGAACGGCAGTCAAACCCGTGACTTCCCACCCGTGAACTCGTACTAGATCGATGTACTCCCAGTTACGAATTCTGATGTCACATAGCCCGCGAAACCATACAAAACAACAATGGCATCCCCTACGGATGCAGTGTTTCTGCAGGCGGTACACAGTGAGAGTACACTTTAGAACAATATAAGCTTATCTTGCCTTGCCTTGCCTTCCGTTTCCCTCAAATAAACAAGGAGTAAGCACCTTTGGCTACAGAAATTATTATAAATGCGCATAAGCCCCGTATGTCTGCCATGCTGGTTTGTTTACATTTAGCTACCACAATTCCTTGCGCTCAGGTAGTTTGGCGTGACTGGCGTGGAAGGCAATAGTCGTGAGTCGTTGCTCAAAAACCTGCCTGGAACGCAGCATCAGATTGTCGTGACTTGTAGCCTAAGTCCCTCCCCTTCCGGTGAACCACCATGGGACCTTATTTCGGAAAAATATTATATGGTAGTCAATGGCGAGAGACAATAAATATTTTGATCCCGTTTGAATTGTGCCCTGAATTACACATGATGTTTGTCAATTTAAAAGATACATTTTAAAGTCAAGAAAGTCGCAGTTTGATGTAAAACTGTTGAGGTAGGCCTACTATAAGACTGTGAAAATAAGCAATTACAAAGACTACAAACCCAAAAGGCGCGCATGTGACGTCATACCTTTCTTCTCAATGAATGAAGCTAACTTTACTGAAGCTAACGTCTGTTATTTTTCTATAGTCTACCGTTATAATCGTAACGTTACGCAGTCATGCCTGTGTGTTTTGTACCAGACTGCAGACATACGAGCTTGCGACGTAGGCCTACATAGTGTGAGACGAGAGATATCAGTTCATTGAGCGATTTTCACATACAACTAAATGTTACTCTTCTGTTTTATGACAAACTATGACTTTCTTGACTTTCATAATTATCTTTTAATTTGACAAACATCATATGTGTAATTCAGGGCGCAGTTCAGACGGAATAAAAAGATAAGTTGTCTCTCGCCATACCATAGGCCTACATATTTTTTCCGAAATAAGGTCCCATGAGCTGAAAGCAGAGGGGAGGGACTTAGGCTCTCTCTTAGGCTCACCTATAGCAGCGAATGAGCCAGCTCTTAGATTTCATCAAAAATGTCTTAATTTGTGTTCCGAAGATGAACGAAAGTCTTACGGGATTGGAACAACATGAGGGTGAGTATACTGACAGAATTTTAACCCTTTGATTCCAAACTTGGCAGTGTAAACGAAATTTCTGGCTGCATTGCTCTATCTTTTGAGGATAAGACAGTACCAAAATGCATTGTGAAAAAAAGCTCAACATATCCAAGATGGCAGATCGAGCATATTTAGAAAAAAATAATTTAATCATTATATTTTATCAATAAAATATCTAATTCAGACTGCATTTTTAATGCAATATTTGTGTGTTTGTGTTGACACTTCGCAAAGACCCTCCCCCTTACACTGTAAAAATATTTTTTCTTTTGAAAGATTTTAGAAACTGACAATTAGTCTACATATTGGCTCAATAAATTACTTCCAGTTAATTATCCCCATGCACAAAGATACATTGTACTTATCGTGCCGTAAAGTCTTCAAAAATGTATATTCACCGAACATATTTAATTGTGCTCAGTCAATCTATCAAGTCGAAGTGAAAATGAAAAAAGATCTTTAGTGTACACGCATGCGCAAAACGCGCCTGAGGAATGGAGAATTCAAAATCGGATGCGCGGGAGAGCGAGCAGTCTTTGAGCCTTGAGCCGACCAAGCCGGTGGACCGTAGTTGCTGAAGACCGAAACAAACATAATTCCAAAGAGAAAACAGATATTCATCGTCACAAGTTAGTATGGTGAGTATTGAGGACTGGAATTATTTTGTTGCTCTTTAATGTGTCATGACTGATCACTGTAAAAAAAAAAAAATCTATTCAATTTACGGTAAAATACCGGCAGCTGCGGTTGCCAGAAATTTACCGTGTAAACAATGTTATCGACATATTAGTTTGTACAGACTTAATTTAAAATGTACAGTAATAAAACGTATTTTATTATCTGATATAATGTTAATTTACCGAATTATTTAAGTATGAATATCTGTTTTGTACCATTGTAATACACTGACAACCAACAATTGCAGCAGTGATGATAGTCACATGATCAATCAAAACTCATCAAAACCTGCTCTTTCATAAGAGAGTTTAGACTAATTTATAGAAGCTGCAAAGTGTCATTCACACAAACATTAAACACCATCATGGTAACACATGAAATTTTAAAAATGCATTACATTAAATGCAAACATTAAATGTAACATAAAAGCCTAATGTACATAACTGATAAGAAAAAAACTAGGAAAACTATGAAGAAACAGTTATTTCAACAAAAATACATATAATGCGATGTCATGCAGGGAATTGTGGGAATGTCAATTTACGTTTTTTCACAGTAAATTATACAATGACTTGTTCTTTTTCACTTTCAAAAACTGTAAATTTAATGGTATTTTACAGTAAAATAACATTAAATGTACCATTAGATCTATCACAGTTATTTACCGCATATAGTAAGGCAACTTTCTGTTAACCAATTAACAGTTTTTCACTGTAGCATTTTTACAGTATTTTACTGTTAAAATCACAATAATTTTTTACAGTGATCGCTGTAGCGCCTTAGTTCAAGCGGCACTTGAACTGTTAATCTCTAGTTATAGCACGAAATAAACATAAATGAACATCAGAAGGTATGTTTTTTCAACAGTGGAAAGTTCGTCTAGTTCAAGTCCACCAGCGTTAATCTACTAACTAGGACACTATTTGAGGGGACAGCCACTTGTAGTGGTGTTCGAAACCATAGTGGACATTATCGAGTGCACTCATTCAATCCCACAATGCAATAACGAGTGTACACCCAATGGCTAGAGAATACTTAACGCCCGCAGCTGATTCATCCTTCCATCCATTTTCTAAACCGCCGGTCCAATGTTGGTACAGCATGATATCTACAAGTAAAAAAAAAAAATGCTAATGCTAGGTTTATACATGCTAGTTTCCATGACATAGTTTACAATAAATATTTTCATTTCTACTGGAGCTGCAAGTTTGCTAAGTTTCAAATGATTATTAAACCGCAAGGCAAGCACAAACAATGTAAAGCGGCAGCCCTTATGGCTCATTCAGTGTCCAAATTCACCCAATCGTTTTCACTCCTTCAAATGGACTGTATTAGTAAGCTAATGTAGGGAAGAGTGAATGAGGGTTTAGGGAGCGATTTCAAACACAGCCTGTTTCTGTTAGGATTCGTCCTTACAAGGAAGCTGCCTATGTAGACAACAACTTGAGCCTGTTGCACTATGGGATACAGTGTTTTGTATATTTAGACAGTATACTGAAAATTGTCATTACTGTGGCATACAACATACGATTAATTACTATTCAGTATATATATGCAGTCTACTTAAAAGCTCTATACCAATTAGACTGGTGAGTTGAAGTTCAAATGAGGAGTGTTAGAATAGTATATATAACCAGACCATGGGCGTGGGGTCAAAAGTTATTCATTTTTGCCCTTTTAAAGGACACTAAAATAACAGTAGCCTATCGATGCATGCATAGTAAGCCCCTTATCTGTGCACATCTTTATTGCCGCCATAGATCTAATGACAAAAACAATTACCCACCCAGCCGCTATTTGCAACCAAATTATGTCGCACACACCCATTCTCTGACACACATTTGCTGACACTCATGATGTATACACACACACACAAACACACACACACAAGTCACGGTGCCATCCTGGCCTTAATGAAGTCCTCTGAGTTTAATTAAGTAGCTAAATTATCAGCAGTAATGTTAGCATTAATTATGCCAAATTACAGCACCGGAGAGGCGGAGGGTAAGAAAAAACAGGGGAGGAAAATGTCAATTCAGCTCAGCTCACCTGCAGGGTGAACGTGAGAAGGATGGAGGGAAGAGAGGGGAGGTGAGTGTGAGGAAAGGAAATGTTGGCGTACTAGCGTAGTTTTAAAAACGGACAGATAACGAAGAAATGTCTTTTCTCAAATATTCAATTCAATTCAGGTTTATTTCTAATTCATAATACATATTTTTTCAAAGCAGCTTTACAGAACATGCTTGTTTCAGTGTTACATTGGATACAGGAAGTAGGCAATTATGTTATTAAGTATTCTGCCAGAAATAAGTGTATCAAAGTAATGTCCATATGGCAGTAATACAGCTATAATATAGTATGTTAAGCTAACACAATGTATGTGTTAGCCAGCAGTTACAACTTGAGCTTATAATGATTACAAGATAAGGATAATAATACGATCATATTTTAAAGTTTTGCATGACGATCTAAAGTTGACTGTCATCTGAAATCTGTTGGCATTGCCTGAAAACATCGAAATACTTCACTGTTGTGCATTCTTTCCCTCTTTATACACTCACTTTTAGCATAGCATATTTGCCATGGTATTACCATGTTTTTTGGACTTGACACTAGGGTTGCACATAAAAAAAACCTATCATGGTTTTTGGACAATGGCCATGTTACTCTTATGGTATTTTTGACATGTGCATGCAGAAGTACCATACAAAAACCATGATACATGAATTTCAGTTACTAAAACAAAATACTGTGTGCAATAGTATTGGATGATAATACATTGATACTTCTATGAATGCCATGGTACCTTCAATGTACCTTGATTACCATAAATACCATGGTATTAACATGATTTCCCAAATCTTCTGTGGTACTTCCACGGTACATGTAAAAACATGGAAGTACCCTTACAAAATCGCATAGTGATAGTATCACATTGTAATACCATGATACTTTTTAATAACATGGAATATTTTAATTTATATCCATATACCTGAATATCCATATATACATGAATATCATTCAGTACCATATCAGTACTTGATACTGTTGATACTGTTACACCATGCTCCTGCAATAGTACGGTAAATCATAGTGTTACGTAATTGTTTTTATAATGGTATGCATACTTATGAATATACTTCACCACTAAAAATCTAAACAACAGCTTTAGGTAAATATAATAAATGATTCTCTAAATAAATGATCAACACGTGTTTGTGTGTGTGTGTTTCTGTCTGCCCTGACTATGTATGTCACAATTCTTTATCTCATAAATGCTCCCTCTGCGGACAGCCTCAAATGCTGCGTTATTAAATTATGAATATTAATAAAAATCAGACATGAAAAAGGTAATAATTATGCTGGCGCACTGAAAAAATGAACCTAATTTTGATAAATGGGGTGATAGCATAGCAGCCGAATATGGAGGCGAATTTATCTTAATTAATATCGCAGACCTGAACACTGTACTAGGTAAATGGGACCGCTGGGGCTGGGAGCAGTCGATGAAGCACACACACACTCGTCTGTCAACATACATTTTTCATTCTTGCCATGCACAGTACATAGAAACGATAAAAGACTGGTTTTGCATGTGTTTATTGGTACTGTATGTGTCTGGCAATATGAATGCAATGCTTGTGTTTTAAAGGGATAGTTCACACAAAAATGAAGCCTGTTATCATGCCTTTTTGTTCAAACCTGTATGGCCAGGCTTTCTTTGTTCTGTGGAACACAAAAGGAGAAATTATGAAGAATGTACTGGCCGCTTTTTATTATGCAATAAGTTTTGAATGGGGATAAAGCATTCAAGCTTCCGAAAGGACAGAAAAGCATCATAAGAGTATCATAAAATAGTCCATACAACTATATATCAAGCCTGCTGAAGTCATAGGATACACACTGTCATTGAAATTGATGCATTCATGAGAGTTCTTGAAGTAGAAGAATAGCGATACCTGATTCATAAAATCTTTTGAGTCAAATCTTTTCAATGAATTAGTTCATCTGGTTCATAAACCCAATCTGAATGATTATTTTATGAATCAGACTGATCTGGTTTTTAGGTTGAACTCAGTGATTCTGTTGCAACAGTTAACAGCCCACTGAACAGAAAGATCCGCAACTTATGGTGCTTTTGCCTCTTGTTTTAAAGCACGAACGCTTCCAATAGCTTTAGTTCAAAATTTGTAGTATAAAAAAGAATATAAGTTTGGAACAATATAAGTAAATGATGACAGATATTTTTTGGCTTTAAAAATTTGTCGGTATATTTGTTTGTATCTTAATGGTGAACTTGATTTCACCAAGTATAACATGTTCCTGGATCACCATCTTCGTTGACTCTGGAACAACATTCTAATCAATCAGTCAGATTTAAGTTTACAGTTTATGTCAAGTTTAGGCTTACAGCCCAGGTTAGGTGCTTCTACATCAGTGTTATTTGTCTATTATTTTCCTCTCATTTTAGAGAAAAAATTAGGGGTAGGGTTAAGTTTAGGGATAGGGATAGACAGGAATCTTGTTTCAGAATCAATGAAATATGTTGATCCAGGAACATAACTTACTTGGGAAAATCACTGTGACTATGTTAACCATGTTAAATGGTATCAAAGCACTGGGTGTGTATCTGCACCCTCTCTCTCTTTCTCTTTAAAGCACTTGCCTCAAGCAGCCTCAATTTAACACAACTTAAAAGAGAAAATAGTGCAAAAGAAAAAAATGTAAATGACATGGATTTGCCCTGTGGTCAACATTATGAAGAACAACAAAGAGGTTAGAAAAAAGATAAATGAGGCTAAAGTGAAATGGCTACAAAGTATCAATTTATTAGAAAGTGGGACAAATGTAGTCAGAATACATTAATTAATCAGATGCTTTTAATTGATTCGTTTGGAGTCTTGGCGCGTTGTGTGATTATACTCAAGTGTTTAATTACGAATATAGATGAGATGATGCTGTTTAATTAGTCTGGCCGGCGAATGAGCTTTCACACTCTTCGTCGTAATTAGCATTTTAAGTATGCATTTGCACATGCATGTACGCGTTTGCACTGCTGCACACAAGTCTGTGGTTTGCATGCATATCAGTTCGTTTATTTCACTGTGATTTTTGTGTTTGTAGCCTGATAAAGTGTTTTTTTGTTTTTTTTGTACATATCACATGACCAGCTGAAACCTGGACTTTTCACTTCATATAGTAAATGTATTACGCATATACAAAAAAAAACGTGCAAAATTCAAAATTTCCCATGTTACCACCACCACAGTACTTTTGTTCTAAGAGAAATAAAGTGTAAAAAAAAAACCAACAACATTGGAACCACACAGTACTACTGGAATACCATGTCCTTTGGACCATGGTACCCTTTCAAAAAAGTACTGTGGCAATACCATGGTACAGTTATGGCATCCAATGGTAATAATGTGGTACTTTGAAATATACATGGTCTTAAATTCATGTACCGTGGTCATTTTTTGTGAGTGCAGTGCCATGGAATTCTTGGAGATACTTTGGAATACCGTGTCAATACCCTGGTATATGAATTTTTGTATCATATTTTCCTGAATATCAAAGTACCATGGTAGTACCACAGTACTTTTTGTAAGATTAAAAAATAACATGGTACTACCATGTTTTTTGGAAATAGTACCATCATAGTATTATGATATTCATTGAAACATTTCAAAGTATAGTAAAAAATACCATTGTACGTGTATTTCAGTACCATGGTATTACCATCACTATACATAATTTACATATACATTACAGTGGTATTTAAACTTTTTTTAATTTTAGGGTCAATACGATATTATTAAAAGTAATTAATAGTTACAGTATATGATGCATTAGATTAAATTGACTATAAAGACTTTTTGACACTGCATTTTGAAAATTCAGATTCATCACAGGAATAAATTACTTTTTATATTAAATCATAAACAGTTTTTTAATCATAATTAACTATTTCGCAATATTACTGTTTTTCTTTATTTTTGATCAAATAAATGCAACCTTGGTGAGTGTAAAAGACTTCTTTCAAAAACATGACAAAAATCATAGCGACCCCAAACTTTTGAAAGGTAGTGTTCTTGCCAATCCAAGGTACTTCAAAGAAGACCATGGTTTAAACATAATATTGTCCAAAAACCATGGCATTATCATTTCTAAAAATGATGAAAAAAGTGAAACTGATGGCAGTACTATGGGAATTTTTAGTTCTTGTAATTTCATAAATAATTTTATTGTAAAACACAATTTCTATCAGTCAGTCTTCAAAAGCTTCCAAATGATCTTTAACAACTTCAGGCCCTAATCAGAAGCTGCAGCGTGTGTATCTGACAGGGTTTCACCCTCTACTTTGCTTTCTGTCACAGCATGCAGTGGAATCGGCCCCACAGTGAGGGGCCTGTGAGCCAATCTCCCGAAGTGATATCTATTCCACGCCTTTCAATGAAGAAAATGTGTGAAACACCATTCAAACATCCTTTATGAGTGAGGCCTGCTCCAAACATCCTGAGCGTATGTTCTGAGAGAATCCATTCTGTTTGTGTGTGTGTGTGTGTGTCATATGTTCATTGTAATCTGGTGTGTCTGGTTCTCTTGTGATCCTAAAATGCAACTGTGACTTGTTGGTCGATTTTATTTTCAATTGCTGTATATGTCTGTGTGTGTTTGTGTATTCATACACATTCAGAATATTTTATGGATCCCAAAGCGAAAGAAAAAATTACTTTGACTCATTCTCAGTTTGGCCAACACAAAGCATTTAATGCTTTCCACAAACACATTTTCTGTGTGTTTACAAGCGAATCAGGTTCGGACATCCTCGATTTGATCAGAGCGCTACACCAGAGCCGTGGAAATGTGCAGGTACTTTAGTTGTACTGCAACATTCAATGGAGCAAATTCTATTCATATGGGAGATTTTCAGGCCCTGAAAGGCATTTTATGTATCTGAAAGTTTTTCTGGAGTTTTCGGTACGCTGTGTTTGTATCTTTCGGAAACGGATTAGAGTTTGGGCCGGGGGGATTACAGGATGACAAAAGAGTGCTTGAAGACGAGAAGAATGAGAAGAAAAGCCATCTCAGACTGATTTAATTTAAGTCCCCTTTTAAAGAGATTCAAAAACAATGCTCCCAGTATAGCAATTGTATGCTAATGATGAGCTGTGCGTCTGTGTGTGTGTGTGTGTGTGTGTGTGTGTGTCAGTGTTTGCACAAGACACTCTTGTCGAACATGAAACATCTTGTTGAATAACCTCAGTGTTGTGATAACCTCATTATATCCGTTTAATACATCCTCTGAAAGCATTCTGGTTTCAAAAGCGTCAGAATTAGGGTGACTAATATCACTCTTGTTGCACAGAAACAAAGCGTAATTGTTTGGAAATCCTCGCTTCGGCTTGGAAACGGTTGGGTTGCGTCAATTGCCGTTTTTTTCTTTTGCACCTTGAAAGGTTCTTTTATAGGTTCCACAAGGGAATGTTTCTTCAGAAGATTATCATGATTTATTTCTTTCCTGGCCAAGAAACAGGATGAAGTAATTAACAAGCAATAAGAGACAAACTCCTAGCCAGGCAAAAGCGTAAGCCTGCTATTGTACCTAGGGTATTTTTCGGCGATTTTCGGCATGAATATTGCAAGATTGGTGCATGTTAAATTTGTCCATTTTCTTCACATTGTTCTTCCAAACATTCCAATTTTGTAGAATCAATTCAAAACGTTTTTTTTTAATTATTATTTAAACAAATGTTCATGCAGTCCAGCTTAACTACAAGTCTTTCACTGCGTTGTGTGTTTGTGTTGGATAGCCACTTTGTTGAATGATGGTTGCAAGGATGAAGAGCAACAGAAGTTTCATACAAACTAGACAACTTACAAGGCAGTTTTTGTCGAATACTTATATGAAAATAGCAGCAGATTAAGGTTACAAGACAAATAACTTTTTGTTCTGTTTATATAGAGTAGCTTTACAAAGCCATACTTCACGTTCATCACTAGTTGTTCTATGTTGCATGCCAGCTCCTCTTTTCCCAACTTTCATAACTTAATAAAATTAATAAGTATGACACAACATTATATATAGCATACAGTAGCTTAAATAATGAGTTATTTACTGTCCTGTTTAGCAAATAAGTTCAAGAGGGTTTTTTTAGAGGTATTTGTTTAAAAAAGAAGGTACTTCCAAAAATAGCATGGTACTACTATATGTCCAAAAAACATTATATATTAAGGTACATTTTTAAAGCCTCTCATGCTCACAATGGTTTTTATTTGATCAAAAATACAGTAAAAACATTAATATTGTGAAATATTACAATTTTAAATAACTTTTATTTGTTAATATATTTTAAAATGTAATTTATTCCTTTGATGGCAAAGCTGTATTTTCAGCATCATTACTCCAGTCTTCAGTGTCACATGATCCTTCAGAAATCATTCTAATATGATGATTTGTTGCTCAAGAAATGTTGAAACAGTTATGCTGCTTACTTTTTTGTGGAAACAATGATTGATGTTTTTTTTTCAGGATTCCTTTTATGAATAGAAAGATCTAAAACATTTATTTGAAATATAAATATTTTGTAATATAATAAATGTCTTTACAGTCACTTTTGATCAATGTAATTCGTACTTTCTGAATAAACGTATTAACAGTTGTGTATTTATAAAAATATAGTAATCAGTCAAAGTTTAATGTTATTTCTAATCAAGCATTATTAATGTAATATTTTTTTAGTTAACATTATTAGTTAAAATTATGATTGATGTGTTTGTTTCTTAAACTCTGACACACTTTGTCCTATTGACTTTGCAACTAAATGACAGGCAGGTATGTATTTGTGTGTGTGTTTGTTGGTTAAATGTTTGCTAGCAGGTGATCCTGTAGTTAGCAGATGGTGTTTGCAACTAATGCTAGCTCCCAGCTGAGAGAGACACCAGACACACACACACACACACACACACACACACACACACACATACACATACACATACATAATTAGTCTGTGACTTTGTCCCTCTGTGAATTGAGAAGGTAAAAGTGATGTGCAACTGAAGTGGCTGACAGATTTTATGAATAAAATGGAAAAACAATGAAGTCAATTCAACTGGAGAGAACACTTTGGAATAACGGAAAACATAAAAAAGAGTGTTTCTTCAGTATGTGGTATCTGGCTGTATCCCAAAGCAATCTCGGCAAAGAGACATTTCTTTTTCTTGCCTCTGTGGCACGTCTTACCGTTTTATTTTTGTAATATGTTTTAAATGAATTTGCTGCATCCCAATTCTCATTATATTTTTCCTAAATATTATGCAATAATAGAGTGCCGCAGGAATAAGTCCTAAAACCCCAAAACAAATTAGCATTTTTTTAAACTTCCGGTTCCATTGTCCTGAAGTTAATGAGTTTTTTGGGGGGAGGGGGGGGATAAATGCCTGAAATAATATTTTCACATTTCATTCTACGACATAGAATACATAGTAATACCCTATGCATGAATTTTAAGCTTTGATATGTCTTGAAAAAGACAGTTGCTAACAAGTTGGAAGAGGTTGCAGGGACAGTAAACGTCATCTGGTCACTAGTCTACTTTTACAGCCTTGTTGTGATTATACTTGCACTATTGCAAACTATTCTAACTCAAACGTCTTGCACTTGTAGACTTCAGATATTAGTGATGGTGATGTTTAAGTCATGTTTTGCACTTATCCAAAAGTCATTGGAAAGATCTTATTGGCTTTTTGTCAAGGGAACCATGGTGATGCGAGCTTCAGTGTTGGACTACAAAAATATATCATCTGCAAAATTCTAGCAGTGCACACACAAAACACCATAATGGTAACACACAAGCCACTTAAATAATGCAATAAACATTTATTTAACAACATATGATGTAACATAAAACCCTAACTTAAGAAACATAATTGTTGAAAAGAAAAACCGTCAAATGTGAAGTGGGAATGTCAGTTTACGGCTTTTTACTGTAAATTATAATATGATTTGTTTTTGTTTTTTTTCCCAAAACGACACATTAACCAGTATTTTACTGTAAAATTAAATTAAATGATAAAATTATATCTATTACAGTTTTTCCCATATTTAACTTTTTTATTTTAAATTACTGTAGCATTTTAGTCTTTTACAACTTAAAAATTACAATATAGTGTACTTTCTTACCACATGTAAAAAAATATGTACTTGCCCCACCCCTACCAAAGTACATAATTCAAATAGTAGATGTATGGTATACTGGGATGCAGTGATTAAGGGGCCTTACACACAACACCGTTTTCAACTAAAAACGGACAACTTTTTATTCGTTTTGGCCGTTCGTTTACATGACAAAAGCGTTTTGGGGGCCTGAAAGCACAAGCTTTCAAAAACTGGGTTCAAAGTGTACGTTTATGAGAATGATACCATTATCATTTCCGTGTAAAATACAACAATAAGAATTTGTGAAAATGATGTCATGCACATGCATATTATGTGTTCATATAGGCATGTAGTGTTTTATTTTAAGTCACATTGCCAACTACTGGCCTGGCAGCAGAATGCAGCGTTTTTAGTGTGAACGGGATCGTTTTGACAACGTTGTCATGTACCCTAAGACTTATCAAATTAATTAAAACAATCAGGGCTTGACATTAACACCCGCCAAATGCGGGTGGATTTCAGCAGTGGCGTGTAACGCAGTCACTCCTACTAGCCACTTTGGTGGGCTGAATTTTATATAGGCCTAATATTTCTTTTTTTCCATTTTAGTCCTTTTATATAGGCATCTGAAATAATAAACTAAGTACAATCTAGTGTTGTAAAAAAAATATAGATTTTTCGATACATATCGATACTGAACTATCTGAAACTCTTCCGCAGGATGCACCAGCAACACGTCCTCCCTCTTTAATCTGTCCGACAGCGAGTTGACACCATGGTTGACACCCTTTACAGTCTATGGGTGACACACAAACCCTTTACTCACTCGTTTAATTTGCTCCGGATGAATATTGTTGGTGTTACAGGGTGAGGGATTGCGCATATTGAGCATAATTGTACTCATTCCCGCAGATTTTGTGCTCACACCCAAAGCGTCATGTCTTAAAGCAACAGCAGCCTAATATACCGGCTGCCAAATAATGAGATAATATTAAAAATATATATATGGCAGTTTCCCTATGGTATCGATGTCAAAAAACCACTAGCCACAGTGGCTGGTGAGCAAAAAAGTTAATGTCAAGCCCTGAAAACCATTCTCTCTCTCTCTCTCTCTCTCTCTCTCTCTCTCTCTCTCTCTCTCTCTCACTCTCTTTCTTTCTCTCTCTCTCTATCTCTCTCTCTCTCTCGTAATTAAGCTTTTAATTGCAAAGTATTTCTTGATTAGCTTTGGGGGATGGAGACAGCCTGGGCTTTGTGTACATTTTAGATCCATTTACAGCAGATGACACACACACACACACACACTCAAGAATCGTTTTGAGAAGTTGAAGCTAATTCTCTGTCTGAACCCATTACAGCATTAATTTAATTTAGAGTGTGCTGCCATTAGCTCATTAACACATCTAATTAATTCATTGACAGCACTATTAAGATGTCTCTTTTGAAATTGGCATCTGGTGTGTGTGTGTGTGTGTGTGTGTGTGTGTGTGTGTGTGTGTGTGTGTGTGTGTGTGTGTGTGTGTGTGTGTGTGTGTGTTTGTGTGTGCGCGTCTGTTTGTTTGTGTGTGTGTGTGTGAGTGTGTGTGTGTGTGTGTGTCTAAATTTGTATCTGACGGTTGGCAGAAGAGGTTAAGATGACAGATCAGGTGACAAAATATGGAGAGTGAGGAGGAGGAATTGAAAAATGTCATTGATGAATACATTTTTCTGTCATTAATGTAAAGCAGAAACACTTATATTTCATTTTCATTTAATCATTTTTTAGGTAATTTGATTTCTTTATATAATATACAGTACATCTCACTTTTTTATATGTGGACATTTGCTGCACTACACACACAGAGAGAGCCGTGTTTGACTGGATTAACTTCCTGTACTGGCAGGAAGCTCATACGCTCAGGGAACAGGTGTCACTCACAGAGATGCATCTGTAGGAAGCATGTGTGTGTGTGTATCTGCCTCTCTCCGGCTGTGTGTTGTGCTCCATCACCGTGGGTATCCGCCATAGTGATAGCAGGAGCGATGTCACCATGGCGATATCAGTGCACATCACTATAGCTACTCATGTCCCTGTTCAGTGTGACTGTGATACCGTTCTGCCCCATGTGTGCGAATGCCAAAATCTCGCCGGGTGCAGCAGTGTTTTCAGTTATTGATACTGTGTGAGGGAAGCATTTTATTGGTCCTAGTCAGGGGGGGCACTTTCATAGCTCAGGAGACTCAAAGTAATGAGACGTTTCATTTGAGTATCAACTTTCTGTGTCTTAAAAGAGAAAAAATGGCGATGTTGTTGACGTTTTGTGGATGTTTCCACACAAATATTAAGCGGTATCAAGCACAGCTGTTTTCAACATTGAGAATAATAAGAAATGTTTCTTGAGCAGCAAATCATCATATTTGAATGATTTCTGAAGGATCATGTGACACTGAAGACTGGAGGGATGATGCTGAAAATTTTACAATATTAATGTTTTAGTGTATTTAGGATTAAATAAATGCATGTGCATAAGAGACTTGAAAACATTTAAAAATTGAACTGACCCCAAACTTTTTAAGATAGTAAGGAAAGAAGGATGGAGGGATAGATAGAAGGGTTTACTGTAACTGTAATAGATCTAAAGGGACGTTTCATGACATTTTTTTGTACAACACTGGTAAATGTACAGATTCTGGAAGAAAAAACAAATAATTGAATAATTTACTATAAGGTGTTAACTTACATTCCCAGAATTCCATGTGACACTTCACATTTGATGGTTTTTCATTTTAATAATTGTTTTTTCTCAGTTTTTTGGTATCAGTTATGTAAAGCTACTTGCAATGAACTTTAATTCATCATGTGCCTCTCTCTTTACCATGAGTGTTTTTATGAAGCTTGTCTGTATATTTTAAAGGTACAAAACAGATTTTTATAGATAGATAGATAGATAGATAGAAACAGACATCTACTTTTTTCTTTCCTGTGTTGTTACTAATTCATAGATATTTAGTAATTATCTTATTTAATTATGCATATTTGGTTTATACATATACATATTTTGGTAAATATAATCTGTTAATTGGTTTGTGTGATAACAGCATCATTTGACTCTGTGCCATTTATCATATAATTTGATATTAGCACGCATATTTATGACATCATCGTGATAAAAGATTTGATAATGTCTTGTGCACTTCTTGGATGTGTTTTCACATTCACCTCATCTCATTCTCAGCTCTCAATCTTACCAGCTTAAGCTGTTTGCTTTTTCCTGCAACACCGTGCGTTTCTCAAACATCTGTCAGTCGTGAAAAACAAAGCTTTGACTAATAGGTGCCAAATTGTTTTTAAACATGCAAGAAAAAACTGCTTATCAACTTTCCAAATGTTTTATCAAACATATTTGAGCAGAGATGTGTAAATGATGTAAACTGGGTGTTGAACACAGAATAAAATGTGCAAATTGACAAAATCCCATCCAGGCTTGTGTCTCTGTCTGTGTTTAGACTTAACACAATACTATTTCATCACCCTTTTTAAAATGTTTGACTGTCTTCCATAATCCATATGATTGCAACACTGCCACTTGTATATTTGCAATATTTTTATTTTGTTTTATTGTAGTTATCATTCTTTGTATGAAGTGGTCTGTTCAACGTGTAAATTGACCAAACAAAGTTCTTTTTGTGATAACACTTTACAAAAAAGTATTCATAATGTACATTATAATGCATTATATATTTTCATAAATAATTGTAACCAAAGTTAAAATGCACTATAATATTTCCAGATTCCTTGTTATATCTGAATTTTTTTTTATTATTGTATTAATGACGTAAAATAATATAAACATTTATTATAACTGTTACAATTTTCCATGAGATAAAACAATGCATTAAAAGGTGCATTTCAAAGCATAAAGAATGCATTAGAAATATTTTTATAGTGGATTATCTATAAAGTGTTACCCATTTTGTTTACGTACATGCCATTTAGGGACAGATTTATCTGAAACTAGATATAAAAAAAACGAATTCAGAAAACAGCAGAAATTAGTAGGAATGTGTTTATATCTCATGTAAAAATGTTGGTACAGTATTTGAATATGCTAATCATGGCATATTAATTTATTTACATGCGGTATCATGTCCTTCTAGAAATACATTACCATCTATATACCATGGTACGTGAATATGGTAATAAATCCATACCATAAGAGCTCCGTGGTATTACCATATACTGTCACTGTGCGCATGTGTAAAGCTCATATGACTTTAAAATCCATTTTTCGTGGTCTAATTTTATCTGCTTTATTAGTATGAATATGAACTTATAGTACTTGTGTAAACATACAGCAGTTGAAAAGTCATGCCAAATACCAGACAAAAGAAGAACAAATAATGGATAAAGAAAAGGTGCGAACATTGGTGCAATGTGTATATATGTGTATGTTCGGACTGTTCTGCCTGTTTAGCACTTCATTAAACATCTCCTTGAGAGAGACACGAAGACTCCGGAGACACACTCTCTCTCTCTCTCTCTCTCTCTCTCTCTCTCTCTCTCTCTCTCTCTCTCTCTCTCTCTCTCTCTCTCTCTCTCTCTGCTGCAGCTGTAGTAATTAACCTCTCTCCCTCTTGGGTCTCATTAGTGGAAAGAAGCGCCTGTTAAAGCTGCATATGGCAGCAATTAAATCAGACATACACTGAATCAACATCTCTGTCTGTCTTTATACCAGCAAATGTCGTGACAGGTTTAGAAATTCCCCCTTTGATGCCCATTGATCTGATTTGTGTTCCACATTTATTTCCTTCTGTTTCATTAAAGGCCAGTCATGATTAAGTCCCTTAAGCTTCAATAATGAGGAGATGAATATTTAGCCTCACATGTCAGAAGCCAAGACATGCAATATCTGGTTACAGAACGTTTAACTCTTATTATCTAATTCCAAATTTCTAATGGGCTATTATAGAGCAAATCTGTAAGTCCTTTGTGGCCTTTATTGTTGTCAGGAACTCAGTTGTTGTTAGATCAAACATACTTCAGTTAACTTACAAGAGGGTCAGAATTATTCCAAAAGCTCAGCACTGAGGTGGTTTGAAATCTTAGTAATGAAACCGGAACACAAATGATGTTTACAATAATTAAGTTATATTTCAAGTATTTAGTTACATAAGTTATGCTTAAAATCTATGATTGACACTTAATAACAATATCAAACCAAGTGACATCTGCAATCAAATGCTGCTATAACTTTTCTTAGAACTTTTCTCACTAATGCTGAGTTCACACTGCACAATTTTCAAAGTAGTCGGGTCACTGTTCTTTTCACACTGCGTTACTTTCTGGGGTAGCGTTCAGTTGCTGTGTGTTCACACTAAATGATGGATCGGTGACAGGAGGTTTCACACTGCATGACTTTACAAAAGAAAGAATCGCTGACAACTTCTGTCTGGTCCGCCAACTACGTTTCACAACTAAACGCGCGAGAACTGATGAGGAAATATTCTTAAATGATTCAAAATGATAGCCTGCAAGAAGCTTGCGATGCAAATTGTCTGTGCGCTGATTTGCAGCGAAAAGGAGACAAAAAGGAATGGTTGGGGAGATGAGAGCAAGGACTGTGTGTTCTGCAAAGAGAGTTGGGGGTAAATATATCTATTAAAATACTGATATTCTGGAATACTGATAACTCCTCCCCGAACTCCCCGCTGTCCTGTATCTTGCTCTCTCATTGGCTGTAGGTCATCGCCGATGTAGTTGTCAGTCAGAACACATTCACACAGCAGGATTGTGAATCGCGACTGGTCCTGATATTTAGCATGCCAAATATCTCACAGGTGTCGGCGACTCTTCGGCTATTCTCTCAGATCGCGTCTTTGAGAATTCACACTGCGTGATTGTCACTCGCTAGCCTGGATGCCAGCAGCCGAACTTAGCCCCGCCCACAACATTTGAGGTCGGGAAGTTCAGTCTGGACTTGATCCGTTGTGAAGCAAGTATGCTCGAACCAGAGCTGTTCGAACCAATCAAATTGTCAGGGCGGGCTTCATACGATGATGGACAGATGATCAACAGTAACGTAATCATCCACGTCACGAAAGAGCGCCATCCGCCATCGCGTCTGTTACAGACAGCGCATTCATTTTAAAAGAGGAACAGAGAACCGCAATCAAGGCATTTGTCGATCGGAAATATGTTTTTGCTGTCCTTCCTACGGGATTCGTCACTTACTCCGTTCCTCTGATTGGTTTTAGGTCTATCCAATTGAGTGCAGAGACATTTTCTTTCATGGTTCGGTTGAAACACGCCCTATAGTCACAACCCAATGGAGCAGTATCAGACTCATATTCTGACTAGAATCTGAGTATGACGATGTCAGGCTAGTCACTCATGTGAACGAGTACCAATTTGCCTATGATTTCCGGCATTTGTCGCCATAAGCGAATTGTGTAACGGTGGTTTTTAGTGGACATTTGAAATCAGTTTTCCTCAAGTTCACTGTAACCAAGAAATAGAATTATAGAAGAAAAATAGTCATTGTTGACTGTATGAATGATTTGGAGACAAAATGGCTTAAATTAGTTAAGGTGCGATGTCTGAAAATGTTCACAAGTGCGAAAGATTTAAGCACGCTGACTTTGCAACGGGTTCAATTTGGTCCCTCGAATTTGCAGCGTTGACCAACAGAAAACTGCTTGGTTTGAAAGTGGTTTATGTGTGAGCGGTGCTTCATACATCGCTATTATAACTAGACTTTTTTTGACTGCGTAATTTTGCTAATGTGACCTTGACACTAGTAACAGCAGCAAAAATCATATATAATTAGTCTATCAAGAGAAGTCAAGTCTTGAAGTGGTTACAAATACTCAAAGGGGAGCAAGTGATGCGCAAAGAAAACACTGGGAATTTGAATAATTTCCTTTCCCAGGTATTAAGCAATTAAATGTGGTTTTAAATACAGCTTTGATCCACAGAGAGGATTTTAAGTCCAAAACGGCGCTCTGAGACTCAGAAAACCCTTTAGACTAATGAGCTTGTTTTCACATGTGTATTTGGGTGCCTGGATACAAACAGCAACAAATCTAACAAACTCTGCTCATCACAGCATCTAGAGGTACCTGTAAATGTTTTTATGATTAGAATACCTCCAAGGAATATCTCTTTTTAATAGTAGAACTAAATAACATACACATGCACAACGACATAAATACAAATTCTTAATTTACTTTATATTACAGTACTTAGTTGAATCCTCTACGTAGCAGTGAGATGGATAAACTCTGTCTCCCACTTAATCCAGCAAACTTTGTGTAATTTGTGTCAGTGACCATATATACAGTATTCAAAAGTTTAAGATCAGTAAGATTCTTTGTTTTTTAAAAGGAAGTCAATTATGCTAACCAAGATTGCATTTATTTGATAACAGATTACAGTGTAATATATATATATATATAAATTATTGCTACAATTTAAAATAATATTTTATTTGAATATATTTCAAAGTTATTCCAGTCTTCAGTGTCACATGATCCTTCAGAAATCATTCTAATATGCTGATTTGCATGCTCAAGAAACATTTCTTATTATTATCGATGTTTTTGCTGCTTAATATATTTGTGGAAGCCATGATACATTTTTCCAGGATTCTTTGATGAATAGATTTCAAACAGAAATCTTTGAAAAATCTGACCCCAAACTTTTGAACAGTGTTTAGAAATGGCCCAATGAGAGATGCATGTGACAGATCCACTTGAGTAAAAACAATGAAAAACACGTTTGCATGTTACTGTAAATATATGCCCATGCAGATATAAATAGAAATCATACATGTTGGTCAATTGAAAATATATAAAACCATGCAAATTATTTAACATTAAGAAGCCATTATTAAATAAAGAAATATAATTTGAGAAATGTATGTGAATAATGTTCAGCAAAATAAGTCTTTGAATGGGATTAAAATATATTTTAATCCATTTGTTCATATTTTTATTTGCTTGTATGTGATAAGCAAAGCACTGTCGTTTTTTGTTTTTCATTTGTGTATGAGCTGTTTTCTGAGATTGTTCTCACAATATCCCACTGGGAAACCTCTGACTCAAAGGCCCATGGGTAATAACACACAGCTTCCATGGTAGCGGCACAGGGGTCACAGCAGAGTGTGATGTCTAGAGGTGAGCTTATGGCGCGCAAGATCATTAGGAAAGAACATATTATCAATAGTGCTTTGTCTAAAACTGAATTATTTTTTCTGAATTATTTCGATTTTGTCTAAAATCTCTTTTTAGATATTGATTTTACTACTAAATAGACACTCACTGAAAATCACTGAAACACTTGAGTGCAAACCATATACAGTACATTTTTTGAAAACTCCTACCATTAAACCATCATCGGTCATATTAGATCGCCTTTTGTTTGGACTGGAGTTTTACAAACTGCTAAATCCTAGATTTCACTTTTTCTATATGTATGCTTTGTGTTATATATTAGCATATAAGTTATGATCTCCGTCTGTTTCCATGTGTAGTGTCCACTACATCTGAAATATGACATTACTATTTCTAAAAATAAAAAAAGTCAAATCTCTCATACTTTGTTAAAAAAAACTTAAATCACAAGTTGCAGGTTTCCAGTGCTGCTAATTTTGATTTCCATACTGCATAGTGGGAAAGCCAAATAAAAATAAACACCGGCCAGAAAGAGAGAGAGCGAGAAATAGAGATGGATGTGTGGGGAAACCTCAGACTGAAATATCTCTGTCAGATTCATGCCAACCCAAATGAACCGCTGATGGCTAATGCCAAAATGCTGACGGGATCCTTTAGCTTGTCTGTTCGATTACTTGATGTGCTTTTACCCACGATTGGGAATCAGCAGATCATCCGTTCTCACAGATGAGTGTACCATGTCAAGCTTAGTTATTCTGGCAGTGCGGATATCTTCTGTAAATTTGTTCAAAGATGAGCTTATTCACAGTTGCACTGATGGGACTCTGCATGGTATGGACATGAACCTTGCCATTTTAGTGTTCATTCACATTCATTTATTCAAATAATTAATACCCAATAATTATATTATATAATAGGGTCTGCCTAATTTGCACCTTTTCATGTGCACTGAGCTGGTCTTTACTTTTGCACTTTTTTTTTTAAAGAACATCAATATTTTGTATAGGCTATGTTTACATATTTGCACACTAACAGTAAAGTTAGTCTAAATATAAAGTTAGTCTAATCTAAATATTAATACAGTAAGTGCCAATATAACACTGGTATTTTTCAACGATTTATGTTTGACAAGTCGGGCAGACCGACAATTTGTGCATTATAGTGGTGAGTTATGCTGTCTTCATAAGTGAGTCATGGAATTGTTCATTCAACCGATTCATCCAAAAATACTGATTCGTTCAGTAAAACTTCCCATTTAACTTAATATTTTTTAAATAAGCCAAGCAAAATTGTGAACAGCATGAACTCTGTGTTTTAGCCAAACATTTCACTTACAATATGTGAGTAGCATGCAAAATTATTACCAAAAAAGATTCATGTAGGAGTCAGTCCTTTGAATCTTTTTTTCATACATGATACATGAAAGCACAACTGAATCATTTCAAAATTCAGTCTGAATCGTTCATGAGTACCTTAAGTGAGTTTTTTTTATTATTAGTGTGTGAAACACTGTTTTATATATTGAGATATTGGATGTTGAGGTGGAACATGGGATCACCTTGTTTGGTCATTGGCTTGTGGAATTTTTTTATTTAGTGGAATGGGAATTTTTCATGCTATAGGCTAGACCATTTTATTGGATGGAGAATTTCTCCCTGCCATAATATACAAGATCTAGTTTTGGTTCATTGTCCCAGAAGGGAAAGACTGTACATTTGTAATGTGCATATCTGCTAAAGGTGTATTTTGTCAACTTTTCAGAGTATCCTTTGGCCTAAAAACCACAAAGCTGATTTCATTGAATCTTCAAGTAGCATCTTTATAGATAATGAAGTACGACTTGTGGTCGCCAAACATATTCTGCAATGCTTACAGTGAGGAAAATAAGTATTTGAACACCCTGCTATTTTGCAAGTTCTCCCACTTAGAAATCATGGAGGGGCCTGAAATTGTCATCGTAGGTGCATGTCCACTGTGAGAGACATAATCTAAAAAAAAAAATCCAGAAATCACAATGTATGATTTTTTAAATATTTATTTGTATGATACAGCTGCATAAGTATTTGAACACCTGTCTATCAGCTAGAATTCTGACCCTCAAAGACCTGTTAGTCTGCCTTTAAAATGTCCACCTCCACTCCATTTATTATCCTAAATTAGATGCACCTGTTTGAGGTCGTTAGCTGCATAAAGACACCTGTCCACCCCATACAATCAGTAAGAATCCAACTACTAACATGGCCAAGACCAAAGAGCTGCCCAAAGACAGGAGACAAAATTGTACACCTCCACAAGGCTGGAAAGGGCTACGGGGAAATTGCCAAGCAGCTTGGTGCTCCACTGTTGGAGCAATCATTAGAAAATGGAAGAAGCTAAACATGACTGTCAATCTCCCTCGGACTGGGGCTCCATGCAAGATCTCACCTCATGGGGTCTCAATGATCCTAAGAAAGGTGAGAAATCAGCCCAGAACTACACGGGAGTAGCTGGTCAATGACCTGAAAAGAGCTGGGACCACCGTTTCCAAGGTTACTGTTGGTAATACACTAAGACGTCATTGTTTGAAATCATGCATGGCACGGAAGGTTCCCCTGCTTAAACCAGCACATGTCAAGTCCCGTCTTAAGTTTGCCAATGACCATTTGGATGATCCAGAGGAGTCATGGGAGAAAGTCATGTGGTCAGATGAGACCAAAATAGAACTTTAATTCCACTCGCCGTGTTTGGAGGAAGAAGAATGATGAGTACCATCCCAAGAACACCATCCCTACTGTGAAGCATGGGGGTGGTAGCATCATGCTTTGGGGGTGTTTTTCTGCACATGGGACAGGGCGACTGCACTGTATTAAGGAGAGGATGACCGGGGCCATGTATTGCGATTTGGGGAACAACCTCCTTCCCTCAGTTAGAGCATTGAAGATGGGTCGAGGCTGGGTCTTCCAACATGACAATGACCCGAAGCACACAGCCAGGATAACCCAGGAGTGGCTCTGTAGGAAGCATATCAAGGTTCTGGCGTGGCCTAGCCAGTCTCCAGACCTAAACCCAATAGAGACTCTTTGGAGGGAGCTCAAACTCCGTGTTTCTCAGCGACAGCCCAGAAACCTGACTGATCTAGAAAAGATCTGTGTGGAGGAGTGGGCCAAAATCCCTCCTGCAATGTGTGCAAACCTGGGGAAAAACTACAGGAAACGTTTGACCTCTGTAATTGCAAACAAAGGCTACTGTACCAAATATTAACATTGATTTTCTCAGGTGTTCAAATACTTATTTGCAGCTGTATCATACAAATAAATAGTTAAAAAAATCATACATTGTGATTTCTGGATTTTTTTTTTACATGCACCTACGATGGCAATTTCAGACCCCTCAAGAACTTGCAAAATAGCAGGGTGTTCAAATATTTATACTTTTCCTCACTGTATGTTGGGATCACATGCGTAACTAACCTTGGAACTCATTAAGCAATGTCTATACCCTAAAATAGAAGTGCATCTAAAATACACACTTATGAGTATGTTCCTCTTTGTTCTCTCTCTCTCCCTCTCTCTCTCTCTCTCCCTCTCTCTCTCCCTCTCTCTCTCCCTCTCTCTCTCTCTCTCTCTCATCTCATCTGTCAGTACCATTTCCCGCTGAGTTATTGGCTCCGCACCGCTCTGTGTGGCATATGTGCTTCAGTGCAGTCCACACACCTCCAATTAGCCTTGCATCCATAGACAAACACATTGATTTTACAATATTCTCCTTCGCACACACAGCTCTACAAATAGAGGCTTTTTCAGTCTCTCCTCTGTAGGATAGTCAAATCCGTGTGTATCTGTTTCCTCGTGCTGATTGTTGTTTTTCTCAGTATACCCTTCGGCATGCTGCAAACATGCTGTAGCTAATTAAAAGAATTACACGGCAAAACAATGAACAAGTCACTCTTAAAGTGATCACTGCCTTTGTGAATAATACTTTTCATGACATAAAATATCAGTATTGAGCAGATTTAAACTATAATAAATAAAAACTACATAGTCTTTTGATTTGAAATTATTAGTTTGTTTTCATCAAAGAAAATACTTTTTTTAAATTAGAAATATATAATTGTTTTAATTGAAATTATTTGTTGTTCCGTTGTAGTTAAATTTGATGTACACAACTAAAACTATGAAATGACTTTCTATTAGTTTTTGAAAACTATTATACCTATACTTAATTGAAACTTTATACAGCTATGTAATTGAAATGTTTGAAACATATTTAGAATTAATATAAAAACTTTGCAATATGTATATATTGTTTTGGAATATCTATTGATCTTAAAATTGCATTAAATTAGAACTATATGCAGGCATTGAATTTTAATACCGGTAATTAGATTTATTAATATATTAGAATTCCAATTATGTAGCAAAAGATAGACTTTACTATAATAATTAGTTTTTCATAATATTTTGTTGTTGTTGTTAATTATGACAATGACCATTGGAAAAAAGTATGATTTTGCAGACTAATATTTTGTGTTTGTTCTGATGACATCACAAATTTTGGACACATCAGGATTGGTCGCCTGCTCTGCTCCCCTTCATTTCTCTTCATGACATCATATGGCCTGGAGCTTCAGGCTAGGTTAAGCCAGGCAATTACCTAGCGTTTGATTTTAAAGGCTCAGTCTCTCATTTCTCACACGCACGCTTGTCTCATTGACTTTAATGACCCTGGGGCTTTGCTAGTTCTCGTTTCAAATCAGTTCTCCCTTTCTTACTCTCACTTTCTCCCTCCCCCCATCTCCTCTACTCTTTAACCCCTATCCCCCTTCTTTTGTGTTTCTCTCCCTTTCCCCTTCTCATTTTTATCATTAATTATTAGTCACTCTCTTTTCTCTGTGGTGCTGAGCTGATGACAGCTAATTAAGTGTTGGCTGGTGCCTCCCTCTCTTCTCTCTCTTTCTCCCTCTTGTTTCTTCCTTTTCTCTTATTTGTTTTTTTCTCTTTCCTCCATATGTTTTATTTTTTTCTGCATCTCATTGTCTTTAGCTCTGCTCACTATCTTTATTCCAAATGAAATCTCCGTCCATCTGTCTTTTGCTTCTAGAGATGGGCAGTTCAGCATCTCATGGTTAATTACATCTCCTAATATGCTCATTCACTGCTGCAGGCGTTGTCAGACAATCTCATATTAACTCTCACTGACAGTGGTGTGTGTTATGCTATCAAACCCATTTGTCATGCTAACATTATGTCGCCATATTACTGATGATGGTGCTGATGTTGTCATAGTTCTTCAAAGAGGTTGTAGATCCTTCAATTCAGCATGGCTGTGTTACACAAATGTCATTGCAATGCTTTCAATGTTGTTGTTTTTTTAAATTACTAGTTGATGTACAAGTTTCAAGCTGTTTTAGCAGTGTCCTGTGCTAAACTGTATCTATAACCCATCTTAAAGTTGATATAATAATTTGAAAAAATCGATTGATCGCATTTAACATAATTTGTTGTTTATATATACATATATATAATGCATATACACACACATATTATATAAACAAAAACTGTGTGTACTGGTATGTATGTATGTATGTATGTGTGTATTTAAAAAATATATATTTTATTTTTTATAAATGCTAAAATTATTTTTTATTTCATGAATACAAGACTGAGACTGTTTTGTTGAGATAAATTGGAAATGAGACTGGAAAACCGCTTAAATAAATTAAAATAACAGTGTGTCGCATTAAGAGCCAACCAAGCATATGTACGTCAAAGCCAGCTGGACAAACATAGCTGGAGCACAAAACTGGTTTTGGTTAGTTTGGTTTCTGATGGGAGGTAAAAAATTCCAAAGGTTGAAAAAAATAAAGTCAACTCTGGACCATTGGCAGGGAAAAAGAACGGCTTTAAAGTTAAACTGGAGACATGACATATCAAAAGCTGATTGAATTAAGGGCTGAATAGATGCAATACAAGCTCAAGTTTGGTTTCCTCTGACCATTTGTCATTAATTCATATGCAAAGAAGATCCAAAAATATTAGGAGAGTGCATTATGCTTCGTTACTTTTGCTAAACCGGTTCCTTTCCTGAGCACAAACTGAGAGGAACTGAATGATCAGTAAATGCAGCTTTGTGTACTGGAGTGCATTAGTTATGCTTATTACAAAGAAAAAGTAACTTTCATGAAAAGGCTCACGCTGTATGCCATGTTTTGGATGGTACTAATTGCACGTTCTGCAGTTTGTACTCTCATACTCTCATACTTGTATGTGTGTTCGCAAGTTGTTGTTTTTTTCTTTTTTACCGGATCACTTTACCGAGTCCAGACTGCAAACTAACACAATCTGCAGTAATATTTACGCCTTTGGATGTTCATTAAATGTGAGACAAAAAGAAAGAAGCCGAAGCAGAAGTGTGGTTGATAAACTCTTTGTTTGCCGGATTGTTCTCTTTCATACATATTTTTTTCCCTGTTTTATAGTTCCTCTTGTTCCATTTTTTACTGGAATCTCTAATCCTGTAGTGCTGGCCTTGAAACAATTATGGAAATTTGCATTATTTATGGATTAAACTACAAGCCAAATGATGACATTATGTCTCCAAAATAGCAAGTTCCACTATAATTATGTCTTAATTCTGTCATTTTTCTGCGGTAAAACATAAATGGCTAAAAGTGAATCATATTTGGATGCCTGTTTTTACAATTCATCCTCCCAGTGTTTCAGTGGCTCGGGTCATTCTTGTGTCTAAAAAGTAAAAATACTTGTTTTGTAATTTAATATAATTTTTTTAATAATTTTGATTTTCTTTAAACAAACATGTAACATTTTATTTTATTTTATCAAAGAGGATAATAAGATCATATTAATTGGCTTGCATTTGCGTAATGCGACACAACTTAGTGTTTGTGCTTTTGGTTTCCCACTAAAAAGATGTCACTTTCTGGAGGATGATGTCATTAAGAAATAGGCTTTTGTTGGAAAAATAGATTAATAAAAAGTTTCTATGAATAAAAATTGGGTAACACTTTACAACAAGGTTTCATTAGTTTCACTACTTTAGTTAACACGAACTAAGAACAATACGTCTTTAGCATTAGATCTATACTTCTACAGCAAGTTATTAATCTTAGTCTTAATCAAAATTAAAAACAAAACAAAAATTAAACCTTATTGTAAAGTGTTGTCAAAAAATCGATGAGAGAAAGAAAAACGCATGTAAATATTTCTTAATAAATTGCCAATTTTTCATGTTAGAAGTTAAAATAGCAACATGAATTGAAACAAAAATAGTGACATTATTTAAAATTCACTGCTTTACTTAACTGTGATGGTAGAAAACTATCATGATTTCCATTTTATAAAATGTGACTAATATTCTATAAATATAGAATAAATTGTTTATAATTATTTAAAAACATGTTTAATATATTATCCAGTATATAAAGACATTATGTGATGTAGAAATGAAGGTTTCTGCATAACAGGAATGACCAGCTTGCGTTGTGTTTACTGACCACAAGATGGCATGAACCTCTCTGCTCTGCAGCCCCATGCGAGTGTGTGTCGCTGTGACCGTGTGCGGGAGCTTTTTCAACACCCACTGGTGTCCAGATGCTGCTGTCAGCACGCCCTTACAGGATGTTACCCACCACGCACTTTCTCTCAATGTACTCCACACACACACTCACGCACTCCGAGACAATGGGAGGGGTGTGGACCGCGTGAACCGTGACTCCCCCATAATTACTATCCGCCCAGTCTCAAGCTGCTCCCACTCTGAGAGAGAGAGAGAGAGAGAGGGAGGGGCGAGGGGCAGAGGACGACAGTCTGACCATTGGCCTGCTTCACCCTTTGTGTGTGAGTTTATGTGTTCATCTGACTTGCGTCTCGCTGTATCTCTGGTCTCTGTAAGAGCATGTTAAACATGCCCTGAGGCAATCAATTCCCCTTTAGCCCTCACACACACACACACACACACACACACACACACACGCACGAGTCAAGCTGATATGCAGCCTTTAAGCTGCCTTTAATAACCTGAGGTGTTGAATCACTGATCAGGAATTGTATACAATAAACTATATCTTTATATCTCCTTTACTGAACAACAGTGATTGTGTCTGTGTGTCTGTGTGTCTATCTGTGTCTGTGTGTTTAGCATTTGTGCGCATGCTGTTTTGAGGTTTACTTTGAATATATTTAATTTTATTAGTGGGTTTTGCTGCTACAGGGATGTTCACGCTGACAGCGTTTTACAGAAGTGACCTTAAGTAATTCATATTTTAATTTGAGTTGTCCAGCAACATGAGCAGTGCTCAACTTTATACAAATGAGTGTTATGGTTTAAATGTTTGATTGTTTTTAAAATTTTTGTTAGTTTTCAGTATATTTAGTTTTTATTTTAGTTTCAGTTTTTAATATGCTCAGTACCAGTGTTAACTGGTATCATTTAAAAATGTGTAACACCTTACATTTTCCCAGCATCGTCTAATGTTATTTCTATAGTGACATTTTGATGTTTAATGCTGCATTCACACCATGTTGTAATTATTAAAATTTCGAGATGACAACACGCAACGTTTGTATGACAACACTATCAATGGCAAAATGAATCTGAATCCGGTGGTACACCGGTCTTTTGGTACAAGTCGGAGTTCCCCGAAAATTCACAGTTTACAAGTTGTAATTACGAGTTCTATAAATGTTAGTACATTTTAGTTTTCCCCTTTATTTCAATTAACAAAAATGTTTAATTTTAGTTTTCACTGTAACACTTTATTTTGATGGTCCCTTTTGAACATTCTGGTGACTATAAGTAACTTTGCGTCTACATGTCAACTAACTCTCATTAAAGTATTAGTTGACTTTCTGCTTAATATCTGATAACTCTTTATTATGATAGTCTCCCAACAGACATTATACTGACTATAAGTAATTTTGCAAGTACATGTCAATTTATTGTAACCCTACCAGTCTACTAATACTCTACTAACACTCTAATGAGAGTTAGTAGGTATGAAGGTGCAACATTACTTAGTCAACAGAATGTTAAAGTGAACATTAAAATAAATTGAAACTACATTGCTAGTGTAATTGTATAACTAATTCATCCGCCATTTCATATAAGTGCATATGAAAGATTTTCATTCCTTGCCCAGACAAGGCAACCCAGTAGAAATGTTGAAATCTGATTTAGAAGTGATTTGCGGTAAAGTACTGCAAACTGCATTTAAACACGAGCGAGTGTAATGCGTTCATGTTCAATTACAGTATTTGTTGGCTCATTGATTGCCTGAGCACAAGAAGTCTGCTTTTATGATGAGAGGCCTTCATCTGGGCCGATTATGGTAAGAAAAGGAGTTAAGTGTGTCAATTTGCCCAAGAAAAACTCGGCACCCAAATGGGGTCAAGCCCTGAGATGTGAGACGTTTCCCTCCACTCTACGCATAATTGAAAAATCTGTTTTACTGAAATGAAGGGGAATTGGTGGAGGCGAGGGGGAGGAGATGAAAGAAAGGATGAGACCTCAGTGGATGTTTCTCAAGGGGGATGGGCCGAAGCATGCCAAAAAAAAAAAGATGAGGGTGGGGTTATGTTGTTGTTGTTATCATAATCAATATAATATCCATAAATATAATAGCCACTTATTGCTTTTAGAGGATTTCCTGAGAAACCCCCTAATTCTAATGAGATATGTAAGAAAAGGAGAGCGAGCGAGAAAGGGAGGCACAGGGGGTTAAATACACCTGATCTCCACTGGTCCCCAGGAAGCCAACCTCATTTGTGTCTTGAGTTATAGAAGCACAACCAATCCATTTATTAAAGTGATACAAATTATTTAAATAAACGTCTCTACCAATAGTCTGTTCTCTCATCCTCTAGTCCTGTTATCACCTTTATCTTCAGGATTTATGATGTGTTTTACATTCAAATAATGAGATGTTGAATCATTTTACAATTGGTATGGTTAGGCAGCATCAACAATCAGAAGTAATTCAATAAAAATGTCAAGCACTAATGATTTCATGAAGAAAATCACAAAAATACTGAATTGCAGCACAAATATTCTTTTTTTGTTGTTGTACTGTTTCTTTTTCGGTGCGGGACCGAGGGGGAGGCGCAGGTCGCTCCCTGGGCAGTGGAGATTAGTTAACACCTAATCACCGCTTTAACATGACTGGAGAGAGTGGAATGAAGAATAGAATAAACAGGGAGGCTGGAGGAAATGATAGTGTCATTGTCTACTGATTCTAAGCAGATTTCAGAATGCTTTTAAATGATTTACTTGCGTTTGATTTACTCCCTGTTTTACTGTGTTTTCAATCTTATTTATCTTGCCGTTCCAATTAAATAATTCTTACATCTTACAATTTACATTACATTGTATAATACATACTGTTAAACATTTACATTTACAATTCATTTATTTATTTTGTAAATAATAAATATTTTATGAACAACCCTGACATTTTAAGTAATATATTGTTTATATTTACATAATTTTTACAGTATAACAGCATGTTATAAAAGCACATCTGTTAGAAAAGCAACAGGTTTCCTCACTTTTTTTTAAGTCTGATCACTTTTTACTGTGTATTGTGAATGAAGTGCTGCGCCAAATTTTGTACAGCTACAGTAAACTTTATAACCTGTAAATGAATGAAAACATAATGCGATGCACTTACTGCCTCAGATGCGACCATTCTAATGACAGACGAAACACGTACGTATGAAATTCTCTGAAATTCAAAAACCTCCTAACTCCAGTTGAGCTTGATTTTTGTAAAATGTTAATAATATATTGATTAAATGCAAGTGTCTGACCACATTAATATTGATCCGCAATATTAACTTTTACAATGTGGTGTTTAATTATTTTTAAAAAAAAACCATTTCCTGAAATGTAGCTATAATCATTTCATTGGTGTAACTTAATTTGTTCAGGTTGATTCAGTCATATTAAAATAGTTTTTTTCATTTGCATAAAATCTGCTAATTTAGATTTTACAACATGAAGCAAATTTGTGACCTAACAAAACATTTTTACACTGTATCTCTGAAAATCTACGCAATATTTATATTACACTGACTGACCTACCAAGACATTGTGAATTAACTAATTAATGTTAATTGAATACAAGTAATATAGACTAATTCGATTGTTTAATTAAATTCTTCATTCATGTTTTATTTGATTGATTTTAAGCAATTTTAAAGAAAGAATGCCACTGTAGCCCGTGGTTAGGTAGACAGAAATAAATGTACAGTTCACCTGTGTTATTAAACATAAAGGATAAGCAAAGGTAAATAAAAAATTGTTTTTCTGTTTGCCACAGGCAGATTGATTAGTGAGACACACAGATTTAGAAAACCAGGGAAATCAAATGATTAAAAAAAAACTAATATTGGTTCCTCTCTTATGAGTGGTGATAAAACTTTAATAGAGAAGGGTCTCAGTGCCAGTTTAGTAATGGATGATATTAAGTTATTGAATGTAAGTAATATCTCAATTTGAGGTAAAGGGCAGCATTGGACAGTTTGTCATATATGATACAACCATTTGCAGTATAGACAGATGTAATTGATGTAACATGTAAATAATGCAATCTAATATGAATTAATACTTTGTCAAGGTTTGTACTGCTGTCATGAGAAATTGCATATTTTTTAGTTTTGTTATTTTAGACTTGAATAAATGGCTCAACTGCACATTTTCACTTTTTTAGTGTAATTATTATTAGTATTAGAGCTGTCAAGTATTTAGATTTACAAATGATATGTCTGCCAGCAGCCACTTGTGGGCAAACGCAGTGGTGTCTGCTGACAATAATGTGCCTTATGTAAACAGCAGTTGTGTGTGTGAACCAGATTTGACCTCATTTGCCAAATCAATGGTTTTACCAGACACTAGTAGTGCAATCCATGATCAAAATGAGTCAGGTCAATTACAGCAGGTTTCAAAAGAACAAGGTGTGTGTGCGTGTGTGCGTGTGTGTGTGTGTGTGTGTGTGTGTGTGTGTGTGTGTGTGTGTGTGTGTGTGTGTGTGTGTGTGTGTGTGTGTGTGTGTGTGTGTGTGTGTGTGTGTGTGTGTGTGTGTGTGTGTGTGTGTGTGTGTGTGTGTGTGTGTGTGTGTGTGTGTTTTGAGTTGCGCGGGAAGGTGTTAGACTCCTGTAGATAGAGTTTACAGCCCACAATGAGAAAAACACACTGAATGCTTTAGTGAGAAACACACACTCACATTGAAACATATTTACAACCAAACAAGCATTTTATGCTAATGCATCTGATTATGTTGGTTATCAAATCTGATTTTACTGGATGAAATGATGCGTGTGTGTTTGTATTTACTGTTTGTGAGCTTGATATTATTGCATGAGCACCGAACCAAATTTCCATTATATTTATTATTTAAGCTGCTCATTACAGTTGCACTCCTCACCTGGTACAATATAGCATATCCTACATTTCTGAGTTAATGTAATCTCGTTGAAACAATAACATCATTTTTTTTTTGTCTTGAACAAAACTACCTAATTTAGATGTTGCCACACAAACCATGCACACATTTGGTGAAAGGTTTGCTTGCTCTAATGCACACTTTTTTGAATTAAACATAAGGGTCTGTCAAATCTGAATATGTTGACACTTTTCCAAGGGTTGTATGATAATATAACAAGCAATTGCAAGTATTTTTCTCAGAATTCTGGGTTTATGTCCCACAATTCTGACATTTTTCTCAGAATTATGAGATATAAACTTGCAATTGCGAGTTATAAAGTCTGGATTGTGAGAGATAAAGAACAATTGTGACTTTTTTCTCGCAATTAAGATTTATCTCACAATTCTTAGAAAAAAGTCACAACTAGCTTTTTAATTTGATTTATTCCGTGGCAGAAACAAGCTTCCATAGAAACTGGTTAAACATCACCAAAAGAAGAATTTGAATGCAGTTAAAATGAATAGTTAGCTCACGTCTGTTGAGTTGTGGTAATATAACAAAAACACCTTGTAATAGTATTACAGTACATTAAAACATAGGCTATGTGTTTCTGTATTTTTTTTTTTCATGTCTGTGTGCTTGCAAAAAAAGTGCTGAAGTTAAGAAAATGAATGTTTTTTTCCCTTCGTTTATTCAGTGGATGGAGGAAAAGAGAGAGTGATTGATTAGTCAGAGCTGTCAGACTATCAGTCGGGTGGAACTCGCAAATCTCCGGTTGCTGTGTGTGTGTGTCTGTGAGTACATTTTTTTTTCTTTTTGTTTGTGTGTGCGCATTTCACTGCGTTTGATCGTGTAATCCATGAAGAATCGTCCCTTCCTCATCCTCTAATGATCAAAGCACAAGCTGTCACCCTTCAAACACCTTCTGACCCCCTAAACACCCTCATACAAACTGTTTTCTCCATTTCTCCCATACATTTACATAGCAAATGATTAAGACAACCTTTCCTGTGAACCAAATACCTATACAGTGAACAATGCTGTAAGTTTTGAAAAATTAGGCTACCTTTGATTTGACTACTATTGATTCATTCAAGCAATATTAAAGGCTACAGACACGAATATTGCTTGCCGTTATTACAAAAGATTTCCATTTTAAATAAATGCTGTTCTTTTGATGTTTAAATTGTCAATAAATTGTAAAACAAAAAAAAATGTGTTTTTTTAATATTTTATATTTTTTATATATTTTTACCTGATCTGACCTAATGTACTCTTGTTGAAACAATATTATAAAAAAAAATCTTGAACAAAACTACCTAATTTAGATGTTACCACATAAAGTACAATTTTAGGCTACCTGACAAAACCATGCAAAAATGTGGTGAAAGGTTTGCTTGCACTAATGCACACTTTTTTTCAATTGAATTAAACATAAGGGCTGTCAAATCTGAATATATTGACTTTTTTCCAAGGGTTTTATGATAATATAACATGCTCTTCCCAAACAGCACACGCTGACCTTTAAATCTAATTAAACCAGAGCGTTATTTAGAGGCAGGGGTTGAGTTTTTATGCATATAAATGATTCTTTAACCTGTGCGTACATCCAAAGAAATCCACTCTCTGCATCATAACAGGGTTGACCATGCAGCTAAAGTGGTCTAATATGTTACTTATTGGAGTCCCTCTCGTTTTGTGGCTGTGAAATGAAATGTCTTAATGGATGTTTTGTGGGGAGGGGGAGCTTTTAAAAGAGGGTCGTTTGCATTCATATACACACTGAAAAGCCATTACAGTAGGAACACACTCACAGGTTGGCATCCTCTCTGCTGGGGCAGTTTTAATGGTGTAAAGCATTCAATTAGGCTCATTTACCTTGGCGAAAGAGTGTTCAACTAGAACCCCAGTTAAAAGAATAGTTCACCCAAAAAGGAAAATTCTCTCATCACTTACTCACCCTCATGTTTTTCCAAACCCATGACTGTTATCCATCAGTGGAACACAAAAGAGATATTTTGAAGAATGTTCATGCTGCTCTAACTACTTTTGTGTTCCAAAAATGAAAGAAAGTCATACAAGTTTGAAACAAGATTCTGAAACTGTTCTGGTAACTTTTTACAATAAGGTCTCATCTGTTAACCTCAATGTAGCTAACAAACTAACAAAGACCAATACTATTAGTTTTACATCTTTTATGAATTTTTATAAATTTTATTTAAAAAAAAATTATACAATTTTTTACAAATAAGGTTTGTAATTGACATGAACTAACATTTATTAATCTTAGATGAAACATTTACTTATACATTATACAGATAAATAGTATATGTAAATATTATTTTATGGATTTGAGCCAACATAAACAATGAGCAGTTTCATTTTTTTTTAAATTAATAAACACTGTAAGAAAATGTATACTAATTATTGTTAGTTAATTTACTAAACCTTTCCCTTTTTTTCTTAAAAAATGCAGTCTTTTGGTTTTAAAAATGAATTGGACTATTAAATTATTAAATGTTGAAATTAATATGAATAAATGCCACAGAAGTATTGTTCATTGTTAGTATATGTTAACTAATGTAATTAAATTTAACAAATAAAACTTTCCCTGTTCTTTTGTTTGATGATGATGATGATGATGATGATGGTCAGGCTTCTTTTGTCTGAAGGAAAGGTCTTGACGGAGCATCTGTTTATTTTAAGATTTTTCTAGTTTCATGCATGACAAAAGAGGCTTTGAGTTTTCAGAGGACCACCTGAAGTATCTTTCTGCTTGTTGCTCTCTCTCTCTCTCTCTCTCTCTCTCTCTCTCTCTCTCTCTCTCTCTCTCTCTCTCTCTCTCTCTCTCTCTCTCTCTCTCTCTCTCTCTCTCTCTCTCGATCCCTCTTCCGCATAGGTGAAAATGTATTATCCAGTGGAGGTATAATTTATTTGACATCTCTGGCCCCATGGTCCCGTCCTCCTCTTTTCCTCTTCCGACTGGTCTGTCTCTCAGGTTCATCCCTCGCTCATGTTACCCTGTCCAAAAACAATTAGTGTTTTAAGCTGAGGGGGTTACAGCTTCAGGTCTTTGCGGTTGTGTGAGTTTGTGTGCTTGCGTGCACGGTTGACGGGATGAGAGACGCTGCAGTCTTCATTCCCACCCGGGTCGCTTCCGTCCAGAGATGTGACCCTTTGACCTTTCAATGGCATCACAGGGTGAGGAGTCAAAAAGTCATGAAAAATATCCGGTCACCAAGGCATTTGTCTGTATGTGTGTACATGAAGATCTAACATCTGGATTTGTCCTTTGATTTTTGTCCTGGATTTGGACATTAACAAAGAATATATTATAATGCGGAAAATTATTTTTCGAAGATAAAAAACAAAGATTATTGGCTTGTGTTAGTTTGTTATACCAGAAAATACTGTTTCAGTCTGTCTACTTAAAAAATTCACATTTAATTCAATCTATTACTTGACATTTCTTTTTACTACTTTGTGAAATCTACTAGAAATTTGTGAACATTTATGAAAATTGTACAATGTTTTAAACATTTGCCATGACAGTTTCATGGTATTCAAAGAAATATCCATAAAAATATAATGGTATATTAATTTAAATACCATAATAAATAACAAAATACCATGATTTTTACCAACCTTACAAGCATCATGGTACAGTGATGGTATCAGCTTGTAATACTATGGTACTTTTAAAGTATACTGAAATTCCCATACTACAATGGTATATTCTCAAAGTACTGTTGTGCTTTCTCGTGTTTGGTTGGATTCAGTGTCCGTGGAGGCGTGAAGAGAAGCACACAACAAAGAGAGTCCGTTTCAGGAACTATACTTCGCTTATCAAGACACAACTTTACATCAACGGGGGTTTTATGCTCTTGCCCAGCGCTGATGGGTTAATATAAAACCATCCGCACCGGAGCCTGCGAGCATACTGACGCTAAACGCAAACAAGCAGTGAACTAATCCCTACGTAATGACGTAACCACATCTGATTGGCTAATAAGAACACATTACGTATACATGTGAAATAACTGTAACAAACAATGTGTTTACTTAACTAACACTATAACAGTACCATAATAGTATACTATGTCCAGAAAACCATGGTAGTGCACAGTACTTTTTGTTACTTATCTGTAAATGTGTGCTCAAAAAGCTATTTTGGAAAAGGTGCCTTGGAAATACAATAGTATTTGGACATGGTTATACCTTGGTATTCTTTGAAGTACATTGGACTAACCATGGAATTGTATGTGAGCTTACTTGCCCATAATATTACCATCTGAGGCCATCATTGTACTATTTTGTAAGGTCAGATGAGATGGAGTACAGGATATCAGGATTTGGTGATAAAATCACTCTTAATTCTCGCAGCGCGCACAATATCATCATCAGGTCATCTTACAGCTTTTACCTTCATTAAGACTCAAGAGTTGCATCTCTACCCATGCTCAAAGAACCAGCTCTGCAGTAGCTATTGCGAAGACACTGCAGTGTGTTTAGAGCTAAAAATATATGTATTCATGCATAGATCTCAATTATCATTCACTTTATGTAGATTCATGTTAACATTTAATTAGATCCGTACTGTACGACGGACCTGGAAACCAGGATATCTGAGAAAAGGCTTTTGAGGAGCTGTTCCACCTAATGTCACATTGACATTGATTGTAATATATATTATTAAGATATCATCAAACTAAATCACCAGTCCAGATGAATACCTCACCTAAAGACGCAATCACACATGCTGCGAGCGCAGTCCTCACCTCACTGAGATAATGCCATCTCAGAACGTGAGACAAGTGTACGAAATTTCAATTAGAAAAATGCAATTAAAATGACGGAATTAAAGCCTGCTAATTACTCCTCCCCCCCTTTAACGAAGAGCTCTGATTAATTATGCTCTTTTAATTTGCATTCCATGTGGAACTAATTGACATGAATTGGTTTTAATTATTTGAGAGGGTGTTTTTTCAATGGCAGCATTTTGAAAATGTATCTGTCACGCTCACCGTGGGAGTTAGCTCGTCTTCTCGGCGCAACCTATATAACGTAAGGAACTCATAGTTCTTGCATGCGCATATGCGAGAGATGTCTTTTGTGCGCGTGGGTATTAGACAAAAACGACATCGTCTATATTTCTTTTCAAATTCAATTAATGCTACATACGGTATAGATTTTCATTAATGGTGGGTTTCAGTGTGCAAATGTTGAAAGTGTCTGTGTGATTTAATTGTCACCTTTTCTATGCACATACTCATATTTGCCCAGATTACATGAACAGGGTTACATCAGTTACAGTTATCGCTGAAAAGATGGTCTTCTCCTCTGAAGCTCATTTGCCAGACATGAAACATTTATATAGACTAAGAGAGAGCGATAGCCTGAGATGAAGAAGTGTCTTTATTTTCTACTGATAGGCTTCGTCCATGTAATGCACAGCATAAACTCAGACGGGCACCTCTGCTAATCTTGTGAAGAGTGTAAAGTGTCCAGCTCTCTCTGTCAAAGTTCATAGGTCATATAAATAGTTGCTCTCTCTTGATTGAAAAGAAAAGGTTCCCATGAGCCTTATCAAGTGCGAGAAGAAGAGAGTGTGGGTAAGACGGTGCGAGAATGCATGAAGGAGACGGAAACTGAACACATTCACGTTCAATTAGTACATTATGTGAAATCCGGAAGAGACCAAGAGACGCTGCATAAAGCAAGTGAGAAAGTGGCATTTTCAGTTGAACTGTTTAAAAGCAGTCTAAGTTCAGCCAGGAAACCTCTTCATGGGCTTTTGACTTCATGTATGTCTGGTTCTTTGTAGATTAATAAAGTTATTGATATTACAATAATGGTTCGTGCAGGGCCCCAGGCTGCCACTAAAATGGTCACAAAAAAAAAAAAAATTCTGAAATATCACATGAGTTGAATGACTTCCCTAGGCTTATGAGATTTTACTTTGTTATAGAAGTTACCAGTGTGATTACTGAAATGTTCTTTTCTATAGCTCACCATGACAACAAGGGTCATCGGAACCAATAGTTTAAGTGACCATTTTCAAGTCTTTACACCTTGAGAGAAAGAACGTATTATCTTGATGTTTTGAGACGACTCTCCTGTTAGTTAGAGCCTGGCCAAATCCAACCTTGGAAAAGCTGTGTTGATGTGTGTGTTAGTCTTCTGGGTTACAGGGTTAAGGAACAAGTGGCATTATTGGAGATTGACTCAGTTGTTGTTCTGGACATTCTGGCGTCCAGCAACCAAAATCTGCGACCTGGAAGATCATGATGTGCCTAACTTCAGGGTCCGAGTGTCATCTGCATAATCGAGATATGCTTCAGTCTATCTGTATATGTGTGGAAAATTACTATGTTTATCTGTTTCTTAGCCAATGAGAATCATGCAACCTGAAGCAAGGATGTAGCTTAGACCTTGATGAAGGGTATAATTGCTGTGATCTTTGTAACTGAAAGTGGGGCGGCCTACAAACTCCCTGAGTCCTGAAGCTGACTTCTGCTGAAGAAACTGCAAACTATCTTTAGTAAAACTTTTCTTTAATTTATTATAATTCTGACCGTGTCTTCATTCATCATATCTGGTTCTGGGTCTTTGACTGTAAATCCCCTTACAACATGAACACATTGGAGAGGCGCTTTATCAAATGCTTTCTTAACTGTTTTTTCACTGCTGTCATTTTTTGTTGTGTTTATTTTGTTAAGATTAAAGCACATATTTACACACACATCTTATCTTCACTCCCAGCAGTGTGGGCGGTGTCGGGATGTTCTCTAACAGAATACCCCTGAAAAGGTATTTCAATTTTTTTTTTTGCCCCTGTAATCGAAGAACGTAAAAGAACTTTGCTGTGAGTATATCGAGGCCTTTAGTTATCTGCATGCATAAACAAACATGGCACGAACCATGATGTCCGAATCATGAACAAATGACTCTTATGAACCGGTTTGTTTTAATGAATCAGTCACAAGATTTACAAAGCATCTATACTTCGGTTAAGACTTAAAGGGATAGTACACCAAAAAAATACAATTCTATCATTATTTACTTATAAGCATTTATTTTCTCTCTCTCTTTTTTTTATTAACTCTTTTTCTAAAGAATCAGAAGGTTTTCTAAACAACCAAGGTTCTGCTTTGTGACATTAGGCTGTAAAATCTGTCTGCTTCCAGAAAGGTTTTTAGAAAGCATCTGTGCTGAATTATTACATGTTTTACTTTCATTGACTGTAAATTGAAGTTGTTTGTTTGGTCCTATAAACAATCTACAATCTTCCGATGTGGCAGTATGCTGGTAGGAAACGTCCTGTAGTTGACATGGCTGGCTGGTGTATGATTTAAGAGTGTGCATTAAATGCTAATTCATTTCTCACAACATCTTATGCAGACTTCAGCAAATGATCCTGTAGTTGTTGCTCACTCACACACAGATGGCAGGTTGTAAAAAACGATTCCCCTTTGTACTGCCGTCATAATAGATCCTGTTAAATAGATAATTATAATACCATATGAGAAAACTCTGTAACACCCAGCTCATGATATGCAGTAAGTGTGAGCATATGAAGACATGAATAAGTGAAGCTATAAATCCAGTCGGATGGTTGGGGAGAGGCGAAACTTATCATTATGCCATAATTCCTGGTCCATTGGGTATGGCACTTCCGATGTTTGAACCTCCAACACCCTCTCCTTTTCTTCCGCCTTAGTTACTCATTCACTTGTTTTAATTGCTTGCGTCAGCCCCTCATTGACATATAAGACCCTCATAGTTTGTAAAACAAGAGATGTGTTTACATTTACTGGGATTAAATAATCTCTTATACTCACCAAGACTGCATTTATTTGTATTTTAATAAATTGAAAAGTTTAATTTATTCCTGTGTTGCCAAAGCTGTATTTTCAGCATCATTCCTCCAGTCTTCAGTGTCACATGATGCTTCAGAAATCATTCTAATATGCTGATTTGATGCTCAAGAAACTTTTATTGTTGAAAACAGTTGTGCTGCTTAATACAGGTCCTTCTAAAAAAATTAGCATATTGTGATAAAGTTCATTATTTTCCATAATGTAATGATAAAAATTAAACTTTCATATATTTTAGATTCATTTCACACCAACTGAAATATTTCAGGTCTTTTATTGTTTTAATACTGATGATTTTGGCATACAGCTCATGAAAACCCAAAATTCCTGTCTCAAAGAATTAGCATATTTCATCCGACCAATAAAAGAAGTGTTATTAATACACACACAAAAAAAGTCAACCTTCAAATAATTATGTTCAGTTATGCACTCAATTCTTGGTCGGGAATCCTTTTGCAGAAATGACTGCTTCAATGTGGCGTGGCATGGAGGCAATCAGCCTGTGGCACTGCTGAGGTGTTCTGGAGGCCCAGGATGCTTCGATAGCGGCCTTAAGC